>JAQZBX010082957.1:0-13449 GCA_029593785.1 Cabassous unicinctus
AAAAAAAAAAAAAAAAAAAAGCCACGTAATTAAAGTCACTTTTCCAAGGTTTGACCATATTGAAAGATGACGCTGTAGAATCTATCTCACTGGTTGACTTGTTGCTCAAGTGAAGTTCATAATCCCAAACTCATTTCTGCAAAGGCTGAAGCTGTGATTAATAGAAGGGGCACAGGACTCGGAGTCAGAGGAACTTAACAACCACCCAACTTCCAATTACTCCACATTTGCATCCCACCCCACGCACGAGACAGTCACTTAGCATCTTGAGCCAAGGTTTCCTTGTATCTACAGTGGACAAGTTCACTTCCCCAACAAGCATTCATTAAGCACCTACTACATGTCAGACATCATGTGAGGCACGAGGGACAAATTGGTGAACCAGTTCCTACTCTCATTGGAGTCAGCAAAATAGGGTCCAAGTCTGTTTTTGCACCCCATAAGATAAAAATACTTTTAAATTTTTGAATTATTGGAAAAAATCAAAAGGAGAATAATATTTTGTAACTAGTGAAAATTACATGAAATTCAAATTTCAGCATCCATAAATAAAGTTTCATTGGAACACAAGCCTACCCATTTGTTCACCTATTATCTATGGCTGCTTTTTAAAATATATATAATTTTATTTATTTATTTATTTATTTATTGAGGTACGGGGGGCTGGGGATTGAACCCGGGACCTTGTATTTGGGAAGCTGGCGCTCAACCACTGAGCCACCTCAGCTTCCCTGAGTTGGCTGTCTTGCCTGTTTTGCTTTGTTGTTTGTTCCTGTTTTTTTAGGAGGCACTGGGAACCGAACCTGGGAAGCCCTGGGACCCCCCCATGTGGGAGGCAGGTGCCCAACCACTTGAGCCACATTCTTTCCCCTATGGCTGCTTTTGTGCTACAATAGAATTCAGTACCTGTAACAGAGGCTTGTATGGCCCACAAGTTAGAAATATTAACCATCTGGTCCTTTACAGAAAAAGTTTACTGAACCCTGGACTACAGGAAGAAAAACAAGATAAGTACAGACTCAGCAAAGTGTTAAGAATTTTAAAAGGGGGGTGGATGGAATTTCTCAAGGCGGTTATGAAGGTGAAAAGTAAGGAGCATAGTGAGAGCACTTTGTACCCTCCCATAACTGGAGTTCTTCCAGATCTCATGGGCCTCTGGACACCAGCGGGATGATCTAACAGCTACATCCAGAATTTTCCTGGCTCCTGCCTCTACCTCCATGACGCAGGCCTCCAGCCCCACTCAAGTCCCAGTGGTGTTCTGGGAGTGTGGGAAGAATCTCCCTCTGGGAATCCACCCAGATTCTTGCCAAGAGTGTTGTTTCCACTACTCCAAAGGTGCAAACCAGCAAGAGGCCAGCATGGAGTAACGCTCTCTCCTCTCCTCACTACTCAGGCTGATGCTTTGCCGCACAGCCCCTCCCTACTGCCACCTCCCCCTGGCCTGGGAGACAACAGCAGAGAGCGACACTGCCTTGTATCTACACAAAGCTCTACCCCCCCTTCTCGTATCCCCTTCCTCCATGCATTGGGTGCCTTTATCTACTAAGGTGGGAGTGCACTTCATTTCTGTATCTGTTGTATAATCTGTGTGGTGTAGTGTTATCTGTATTTCCTCATCCACCTCCCAGCCAGCCACCCAACCCCTTGTTTTCATCCTACCGCAATTCCTTGGCACACAGATATGCAGCCAGGTATTTGTTGATTTGACTGAGTTTGATGGGACTTGCAGCCCAGCAGGTCAGCTAGTCAGCCCCAGCCTCCCCCGGCCCCTCCCAGCCTACTCTCCTGAACTCAGGCCCACCCAGTTCCTGGGCCAGGCCCAAGCAGTGCTGTTAGTGGATCGGCCCGCTCCGGTCTCCAAGGCCCCGGGTGCCAGGAGGAGACCTGGCTGCATGCAGAGGCACCGCTCAGGATCCCTGTTTGCCGCTGGGGCACCACCGTAGCCTGACTCCAGCATGAGGCCACTGCCCTGCCGTGCTGCCTAGATCTAACCTGCCCCGGCCCCGCCCGGGCATGGCCCCTGCCCCTGTCCCTGCCCCTGCCCCACCCCCTGCCCCATGGGCTGAACCCTGCCCCCTAACTCCCACCCTAACTCCCCCCACCTGCACAGGCTCTGGCTGGGCCTCCCGCTATGAAGGGCCCCATTCCCCAGTTCTCTGTATCTCCTGCCACAAGCCCTGCCCCACCAAACAGGCCTCGTCACAACCATCCTGAGCTTGCCCGAGCTTCCCCTGCCCGTTGGCCCTTGCACACTGCATGTCCAGGCTGGGTCAGCACCTTTAATTGTTCCCCCTCATCCATACTGAGGTTCCTACCCCCAATTTTTAAAAAGCATCTGCAGCTATCCTTTTCAGTCCAACAACTTCCCCTGGCAAGCATAAGAGAGGGGAGCAAGCCTAGGAGAGCACTGCTGCCCCAGTGGGTTAACTGTGGTCTTTTCCAGGCCAGCCTTCCTCCCTTCATCCCTAAGGGCCTGCGCCACCCAGGTCCCAGCATGGCTCAGGGTCCAAGTCCACGAAACTCTGATGGCAACTGAGGTCAGGACTGGGATCCAAGCTTCACCAGAGCAGAACAGAAGGTGGGGATACAGGTGGAGGAGGCAACTATTAATAATGGGTAATAATATTAACAATAATTACTAAAGTATCAGTAATGATATCAACAAACACCACATCTCTGGATGGATCCAGAAACTGGAATGGGTCCAGCCTAATGGGAAAAGGCAATCAGTAATCCAGGAGGTGGGAGAGACAGAGGGTAGAGGTGGGAGGACGGGCAGGCCAGTCCCAACTTCCATCACCAGGGCTTAATGGTAAGTTGCCTTTGTGAGGAAGGGGAATGTCTAGTTCTTCATTCCTGCACCTATTCTTAAAAGCTAACTCAGGGAAGCGGACGTGGCTCAAGCGGTCAGGCTCCTGCCTACCACATGGGAGGTCCTGGGTTCAGTTCCCAGTGCCTCTTGGAGAAGAGGAGTGAGACAGCGAGCTGGTGCAACAGGCAGAGACAGCGAGCTGGCACAACAAGATAACGCAACAAAGGAGACACAAACAAGAAAGAAAATGAGAAACACAACAAAATAAGGGAGCTGAGGCGGCTCAAGCGATTAGAGAGCAGGCAGTGAGTGCAAACAACAGGGGGGGGATAAATAAATAAAATAAATCCTTATTAAAATTTAAAAAAAAGCTAATCCAAATGTTTTTAAAAAGCCTAGTAAATCCAGATAGATCTTCAGCAAATGAGACTACACTGTCGGTTGAATTAGCAGTGTTAGATGCAATGCAAGCATGTTTTTGTTTTACTTGGTATGTTTTTCCTAAATTTATACAAGTTTACTGATCAAATAAGTTAGCTTATTTAGAATATTTAAAGCATTAAAAGTTCAGTTTATTTTAATTCCCAAGTTTCAGGAGTATTTACTCTATATAAGCACTTACTTGTCCTTAAGCCAATTTGAGCAAAGGTCCTTTGAGGAATTTTACAAGTTTTTTGACACTACCAGCTGGGGGTAAGAAATATCATACATGTAACATATATATATAAACATTCAGGCAAACACAATAAAATGGCTCATAACTGAAATTTTTTAGCCATGAGTCAAATAAATTGACTCTAAAAACATGAAAAGACAAAAATTATCGAGAAGTGCTGGCTTTTTTTCTTTGTCTTGGCAGATGGTCTCTATTGGCTTTCATGCTTTTGAGTGAGAACTCCCAAGGGTAAATCAAGGCCAATTTATGTTGTTCCTTTCATTGTAATGGTTCAGGATTTGAGGTTTTAATTAATTTATAAAAAGGGATAGCCAACTCAGAGAAGTGTGAGACTCGTTGGCAACAGTAGCCAGCAAGCCTCAAAAATGCTTTGACTGGAACAATTTAGGTAAAGGCCTGGAAGGTTCCATGTGTATTTTTCTAGGGCCAGTATCTGATGTGTTCCACATCAGTGGCAGGGGAGTCTGAATTAGCTAACAATTTTTCAGAAGGGAAATCTAACTGGGCTTTAATGCATACAGGCACTAGGCGATCTGGAATGTCTAATTTTATTCTTTCAGGTGTGAAATCTAATTTATGATTCTATTTGGTGAAATCTCCATATAAAAATTTGCTAGGAAGTATAAACCATAATGTAAACTATAAACCATGGTTAGTAGCAATGCTTCAATATTTGTTCATCAATTGTAACAAATGTACCACACTAATGTAAGATCTTATTAATAAGGGAAAGTGTGAGGGGGGAGGTGGTGGGGTATCTGGGAATCCCCTATATTGTCCATGTAACTTTTCTGTAATCTAAAACTTCTTTTTTAAAACTTTTTTAAAAAGGGGGGGGGGGTGTGGAGGAAGCAAAAAAACATTTACAAAGTAAGACGAATGTTCATTTAGTGGCCCTATTGTTGTGATAAGAGGTTTGGACAATGGGCAAATTAAAAGGACAACTGACTTACAGGCTCTGGGGGATTAGGTAGAAAGGGGAATGGGTGAAAGGGGTCTTGTGGGACTATAAGGAAGAGCAGTAGGACTAAATCAAGAATTTTTAGCTTTTCTTCTGCACACCTTAAAGAATCCTTTTAAAAGACTATTTTAGAGTCATCTTGTCTTTTAGAAGCTTCTGAATACCAACAAAAAGTGCTCCCCACTCCCTGTGTGGAGTCCTGGAACCTCTTTTCAAGTGCACCTCTAAGTATACTATTTTAGCTAGCTCAAACGTTCTCCAAGGTGGCCGCTGCAAATTAAGTTATCCCTGGAGAGATTTACCCATTTATTCAAAAACAAACATGAACTAGGGCATAGTAAGAAAACATGTAAGTAATAGATGTCCTTGCTGAAGAGAATAGAGTTTAAATTAAGAAGAGCACATGTCCAATCAAAGGTTCGAAAAACAAAAACTATATAAGGGTCCTACAAACAGAAAAGTGGTCACCTTACGGTGTCCCAGAATCTGTTGGACTGAAATCAGTTATTCCCAATTACTGCTTAAACTGCAATTATTGTAGGGTATGTTCTGTTGTTGTTTTGTTTTGTTTTTTGGAAAGTCCCTGCTTTTATTTTTAACTTTGGAAAGTTCTGGTCACTTCTCATAAAGGGGGTCACTCCCAATGTAGGCAGCCAATTAATTTCACTTACTTCTATCTCTACACTTTTATGACTCTTTAATGGACACCAAATTGTAGGACAAGAAAAACCATCTAACAAGAGGGATTAAAAAAAAGACTTGACATGGTTTACCCAGAGCAAAGTGAGTCCAAACATTTCAAATAAGAGCTATCAACAAAGAATGCACTTGCAAACCAGCTGGCATTTAAAATAAACTTCAGCAGGGATATGATAAACATTCCCTAAAAAGGTAATCAGCTGGTGAGTGACCAAACTTTGGAAGTGGTTTTAGTAAAGATTTCTACACCGTCCAAAATGCTTTAACCCCAAATGGGTCAGTGCATTTGTTTTTGGGGGGTCAAAAAGCTGAAAATTTAAGGTTATTGCATCTTTCTCAGCATTCAGTCATGGGAAAACTGCAAGGAATAGAGGATGTGATGGCAGCTTTGAAAAGAAAAGCTAAGCAAGCTAAATCTCGAGGACTGTGGCACAGTAAGAAAAGGGTATCAAGTGGACAAGCTCTGGTCCCAGAGCCATTTGGGACATCCAGGCCAGCTGTGCCTCCAGATGCCTACGGCCCTACTCTCCATCTGATTGCCACTATATGAGAGAGCCAAGTGAGATCCACTCAGCTGAGCTCAGGAAACTCACAGAGCCATGACACATAACCATAGACTGTTGGTTTAAGCCTTAAAGTTTCAGGGTGCTTTGTGTTACACGGCAAGAGACAACTAAAACAATTACCTTCTTAGAAATGACCACCCTATCTAACAGCTCCCCTGTCAGTCTATAATCCTTTATATGTATTTGCCTTCATAGCACTTATTACATGTGACATTGATTAAATATCAATTTTCTAATCTGTTTATTGTCAGTCTCCTCTACCCAAATGTATCACAAGGATAGGGACTTTTGCTTGGCACATAGTTCTGTCCAATTGAATGGATGAATGGATAAATTGCTTGCCCTTCCCTACCCACATGTTTATCTTAGAAGCTTCCATGTTCTCCCATGACCTCCACCTCCCCAGCTGATTTGTCCAGTTAGGAGGTGGGGACACCCAAGCTGGGAAAAAAGTGCTTCCCAGCATTTTCATCCTGGAACTAGGAAAAGAGGTCAGCACATCTCCATTGGCAAAAGCTAACATGCCAGTTCTGGGGCTGTCAGCAGCCCTATTTACTACTTTGGGAGGCAACTGGTCTATACTGAAAGAGGATGAATTGGAGGCACAGAGAAAAAAAAAGCAGAAATAAGAGGAGGAGCCAGAAACTGGCAGAACTTCAGTCCCTGGTTTCCATGTTCTTGGGTTTGGCTCCATCCCTGCCCTTTCCACAGTTGTTTATTTAACCCCTCCTTTGGTTCCTCCTTTTTGCCTAAGCTGGTTATAATTGTGTTTCATGTATGAAAAGAAAACTCACACAGTATACTTTAGCTCTAGTAAGCTGTAGAAAACTGGAATTAAGGTTCACCTATAGACTTCAAGCTGGTTTTTTGTGGATGTTTCTGAAGAATAGTTGTCAATCCTTTGGATTTGTGTTGGTACAAAATCCAAACCAAAACTATTTCTCTCACAAGCAAAGTAGCCATAACGTGGGAAGGGCCATTGCCATCTTTCCTGCAACAACTCAGGTATCAGTTTGATGGTCGTGCTTGGAATACATCAGATGACCACACATGGCTCAACTCCACCCTCACAAGACCTGCTGGGGCCCTCTGGACCAGGGGTTTCCACTGAGGTACATCACTCAGAGTGCCACGTGACCACCAGGAAGCTATTTTCCCACACCCAAACATAACCCATGTATACATGGAGGGGAAACAGCTAAACAGCAAAACCCCAAGAAAAGAGTTTTTAACACCAGCTGGGATTCTGGGGATGTGCTTGATAAAGGGAGGTAGGAAGAACCATTAAGTAAAGGACTTCTGAGAAATGCCAAGAGTCTCCTAAGGAACATTCAATCTGGAAATAATTCTTTTAAAAGCCAGAAGAGGCTTTTAAGCCATTTTACCACAGAAATCAAAAGCCCTTTGAGGGCATTACATCTCTCCCAGTTCAACCTCATCAAGTTAGACACAAAGCACAATTACAAACACTAACCTGGTGCCCGGAGTGGCTAGAACAGATCAGCAGGTCACCCTCTCCCACAGGTGAGACAGCAACTCTTCTTGGGTCTCTTGGTCACAGGCTGTCTTAGGATCTTACAAACTTGAGAATAGCCCCTGTAATAGATCATCTTGGTGTTCTTCCCAGATCCTCTCAGATTCTAGATTTTACGGATTCTTTACCCTCCCTTCAGTGTGTTTTCTCTCTTTTGGAGAACTGCTATTGGGCTAGTGGGACCACTTTGCCTGCATCCAGAATAGCCAAAAGTGCCTGGCAATTTAACACCCCATGCTATGGCCCTTAACCAACAATTGAGGTGGGAGAATATGAAAGCTCCAACTCTCTCGACTGAGGTTGGGACAACAGTGTCTCTCGCACTGAATGCATAGAGCAGGAATCTGAGGACTCTGAGAAGTAACAAGTAGTAGGCTGATTGGGGGAAACGACCAGAATTTAAAGTACCACCAAACTGGTAGTGAGTTTACCATTATTTTTACTCTGTTATCTTCCTTCCTGAACTGAATTCACCTCACAACCTAGAAGTTGATACTGGAGCACAGACTGGAGAACTCCAGGAGAAGCTCCCTAGTTCTGGCTCAAAGAGCAGAAAAGGGAACTCCTAACATCCAGAGAGAGTGAAGGAAATCTCCCATTTTACTTTCCTTTTTTTTTTTTTTTTTTTCCCCTTTTCTCCACTCCCATATGCCCCAGCCCCCAAGCAATCCTGTGGCAATAATAGCAGTGGTGGCAGCAGGAGACCACAGGAGTCAAAACTCTCAGGGAGGGAAATCTTCCTCTATGCTCTGAGGAGCTGTGGTCCCTAGAGGGTAGTACAAATCCCCATTGCTTTATTTTCAGTCTCTGTCCTCCCTATGTTTGGACCCGGGCGCAGGTTTAGCCTGGGAAGTGCACAGCACAGTGGGGTAACTGAAGCCCCATAGTTCTGGCTGTAGGGCAAAAAAGGAGAAGCCCAGAGAAGTGAAAAGAACTGGGATATCACAGGACATGAGGGCTAGGGAAAGTGAAGTTATTCATTAGCTTCTGGACCTGAGAGCTGCTGCACATAGGTGGATCTGGCCCGAAATAGCATCATAGACTTTGAGAGTCAAATTACAGGAGAGACCACTGAGCAGGCCCCAGGCAGGCCAGTGGAAGGTGTGCACACGGAACAGATCTGAATAGCACTGCAAAGGTGTGAAAACCAAATTGACACTGAAACAGCAATCTGCAAAGTACTGGTTGGAACTTGCAACCTGAACCCTACCAGGTCAGTTGTCTGTGAAAACAAAACATCAACATTTCTGTAGTATTGAAAGAATATTGAGAGCCTCAAATCTGATGGAAAAAGACAATCATCAGGTGTCAATGTCAAGTTGGCATAGATGTTAGAATTATTTGATAAAAGTCTTTAAAGCAGCTATTATAATAATGTTCCTACAAGCAAGTGAAAACACTGTTGAAATGAATGAAAAAAATAAAAGGGGTCAGTAAAAATAGAGGCTATAAAGAAGAATCAAATAGAAATTCTGGAACTGAAAAAATGCAATAACCAAAATTTAAAAGTTCACCTGATTAGCTCAATAGCAAAATGAAGATGATAAAGGAAAGGGTTAGTGGACATAAAGATAGATCAATAGAAATTATCTAATCTGAAAAACAGAAAGAAAAAAAGATTAAATCTTTAAATTTAAAGATTAAAACTTTAAATTCATTTCATAGGAGTCTCAGAAGGAAAGACTCAGGGAAATTAGAAAATATTTTGAAGCAAATGAAAATGAAGATAAAACGTATCAAAATTTGTAGGATGCAGCTAAAGTGGTACTTGAAGGAAATTTTATAGAATTAACTGCTTATACTAGAAAAAAAGAAAGCTCTAGAATCAATAATATAAGCTTCCACCTTAAGAAATAGGAAAAAGAAGAGCCAAATAAACCGAAGCAAGCAGAAGCAAGGAAATAGAGTAGAGACACTGAAAATGAACACAAAAAAATAATAAGGGAAAATCAATCAAACCAAAAGATGATTCTTTGGAAAGACAACTAAAAATTACAAACCTCTAGCAAGACTGACAAAAATCAGGAATTAAAGAAGGGATAGTCATACAGATTCCACAGACATTAAAAGGATAATAAGGAAATACTATGAACAATTCTATGCATTAAGTTTGACAATTTAGATGAAACGCTCCAATTCCTCAAAAACCACAAAGTATCAAAAATCATACAAGATGAAATAAATAACATGAATTGTTCTATAACTATTAGAGAAATTGCATTCATAGTTTAAAACCTTCCACAAAAAGAACTCTTCAGGCACAGGTGATTTCATTGGTGAATTCTGCCAAACATTTAAAAAAGAAATAAAATCAATTCTACACAATCTCTTCCATAAAACAGAAGTGAAGGGAACACTTCTCCAACTCATTTTGTGTGGCTAACCTTACCCGGATACCAAATACAAAGACTGTAAGAAAAAGAAAACTACAGGTCACTATATGAACATAGATGCAAAATCCTTAACAATATAGTGGCAAATAAAACTCATCAATATATAAAAAGAATCATACACTATGATCAAATGGAGTTTATAGTGGAAATGCAAGGCTGGTTCAATATTTGAAGATCAATGAATGTAATTCACCATATTATAGTTTAAGAGGAAAGCTACATGATTATATCAATTGAGGAAAGAAAAAAGCATTTGACAAGATTCAACATTCAATCATGATAAAAAATTAAAACCTCCCAGAAGACTATGGGTAGAATGGAAAATTCTCAACCTGATAAAAGATATCTTACATAAAACCTATAGAAAACATTATATCTAATGATGAGAGACTAAATGATAGTCCCCTAAGATCAGAAACAAGGCAAGGGGAGTAGATGTGGCTCAAGCAGTTGGGCGCCCGCCTCCCACATGGTAGGTCCCAGTGCCTCCTGAAAAAACGGAAAAACAACAAGCAGAAAAAATGAGAAAACCAACTCAGGGAAGCCGATGCAGCTCAGTGGTGAACACCGGCTTCCCACATAGGAGGTCCCGGGTTCAATGCCCAGCCCCTGATACTCCAAAAAAAAAAAAGTAAGTTAAGTAAAATTAAATAATTAAGTAAATAAATAGAAACAAGGCAAGTATGTCCACCCTCACTACTCCTATTCGACATTGTCCTGGAAGAGTTCTAGCCAGTACAATAAGGTAAGAGAAAGAAAAGGCATATGGAGTGAAAATGAAGAAATGAAGCTGTTCCTATTCACAGATGGCATGACTGTCTACATAGAAAAACCTGAGGAATCAACAAGAAAACAACAAAATCTTCTACAGCTAATAAGTGAGCTTAGCAAGGTGGCAGGATACTAGGTCAACACATGAAAATCAATTATATATCTATATACTACCTATGAAAAATAGGAAACAAAAAATTTAAAAACTATACCATTTACAATAACTCCAGAAACATTAAATACTTGGGAATAAATCTAACAAAATTTGCACAGTATCTGTATGCTGAAAATGACAACACACTACCAAAGAAGACCTACATAAATGAAGAGACATTCTGTGTTCATGGCTTGGGAGTCTCGACTAGTAAAGATGTTGATACTCCCCAATTTGATCTAGAGGTTTAATGCAATTCAAGTCTAAATGCCAGCAAGATTTTTTGTAGA
Organism: Cabassous unicinctus; assembly: GCA_029593785.1. NCBI lineage: Eukaryota > Metazoa > Chordata > Mammalia > Cingulata > Chlamyphoridae > Cabassous > Cabassous unicinctus. The sequence goes on from JAQZBX010082957.1 coordinate 10,860, forward strand.
TATAGGCAGCTTATTCTAAAATCTATATGGAAAGGCAAAAGGACTAAAGCAGTCAAAATTATCTTGAAAAAGCAAAGTTAGAGCAATCACTTTACCTGGTTTTAGGATTTACTATAAAGCTACAGCAATCAAGACAATGTGGTACTGATGAAGAGATCGACACGTAGGTAAATGGAGCAAAATAGGGTCCAGAAATAGACCCATGCAAAATTGTCCAACTGATTTTTTTTCTTTTGCTCTTGTCTTAATTTTCTAATTTAATTTTTACAGAAGTTTTAGATTACAGAAAAGTTACATCAAAATATAGGGTATTCCCATATATCTTCCCCCCTCCTTCCTCACACTTTCCTCTATTAATAACATCTTACATTAGTGTCATACATTTGTTAAAATTGATAAACAAATATTGAAGCATTGCTACTAACCATGGTCTCTAGTTTACATTATGGTTTATACTTTGCACCATACAATTTTATAGGTTTTGACAAAATGTATCATGGCTTGTATACATTACTGCAATATCATGCAGAACAATTCCAGTGCCCTAAAAATGCCCTCCGTTCCACCTATTCTTCCCTCCCTGACCCCTCAGAACCTCTGGTAACCACTATCTTTATATCAATGTTACAAGTTCTTCCATCACCTGAATGAGTCTACTTTGGTCCATAGTTGCATTCCCCCCTTAATGTTTGTTCATTTCTCAATCCTGAGGATATGGGGATGGTGATGCCCACTCTGCTTCAGATTGAGAGGGGACTTAGATGTTATGGGGCAGATACAAGGAACTGTCTTGCTTGCAGCTGTAGACACTCTCTGTTTTTTGGGATGGGTGAGTGTGATGAACTGGAGAGTAAGTATTGGCTGCAACTGTGCCGAGACTCAGGACTCAACTGGCATATGAACTGACCGAAAGTTGTCTCTGGGACATAGATTTAATGGGTATAATACTAATTATAGGTTCAAAAAAAAAGGGCAGAATAATCATGTGTAGGGAAATCATAAATGAGTCTAACTCTGTTACATTGGGGTAACAGGTTAACATGTATTCAAGGCCCACCAATGGGGTGCTGATTTCATGGGGTTGTGTGCCATGCTTATAGTGTCCACATGTCTCTAGAGTTCTCAGATGCACCCCTGTTTGAGGCTTTGTTTACTGTGGCAGTTTGGCCAACTGATTTTTGACAAGGATGGAAAGACAAGTCAATGATAAAAAAAAAAGGTGGCCTTTACAACAAATGCTGTTGGAATAACTGGACATTCTTATACAAAAAAAATTAACCTCAACCTAAAATTCACACTTAAACAAAAACTAATTCAAATGGATCCTAGGTCTAAATGTAAAAGGTATATCTATAAATTGATTTAGAAGAAAGCATAGTAGAAAATCTTCATGATCTGGAGGCAGGGCAAAGAGGCATGATACTGAAGCAGGAGCCATACAAGAAGAAATTGGTAAGCTGGCCTTCAAAAAAATTTAAAGCCTTGTAAATGACACTGTCGAGAAGATGGGAGGAGAAGTCATAGACTGACAGAAAATATTTGTAAATCCCATATCTGACAAAGGACTTGCATCCAGAATACAAAAGAACTCTCTAAATTCAGGGGTCAGAAAATAAACAGAAAATGGGCAATGACTTGAACAGACACTTCACCCAAGAGGATATGTGAATGGCATATAAGTACATGAAAAGATATGCAGCATTATTAGCTCTTAGGGAAATGCAAATTAAAGCCACAATGAGGTAGCACAACGCACCTATCAGAATGGCTAAAATAAAATATCCTGACAATGCTGAGTTCTGGTGAGGATGCAGAGAAAATGGAACTTTCATACATTGCTGAGGGGAATGGAAAAATGGCACAGCCATTCGGTAAAACAGTTTGGCAGTTTCTTATAAAGTTGCACATATACTTGCCATATGACCCAGCAATTTCACACCTGGCTATTTACCCTTGAAAAAGAAAAATTTACATTCACCCAAAAACCTGTACATGACTCTTTATAGTGATTCTATTCATAATTGTCAAAAAGAAGAAATAATTCAAATGTCCAGCAACTGGTGCATGGAGAAACAAACTGTGATACATCATAAAATGGAATATTACCCACCATTGAAAAGTAATGAAGTACTGATCCATGCAGCAACTTGTGATAGATGGACAAACTGTGGTATATACACACCATGAAATATTATTACCATTAAAAAGGAAAGAAGGGGGAAGCGGGTGTGGCTCAGTGGATAGAGCCTCCGTTTACCATATGGGAGGCCCGGGTTCGCATCCCAAGGCCTCCTTGTGAGGGCACGCCGGCCTGAGCGGTGCGGTGGGCTGATGCAGCAACCTCATGGCAGGAAGCGGGTGTGGCGCAATGGATAGCGCACCCGTTTACCATATGAGAGGCCCCGGGTTCGCTTCCCGGCGCCTCCTTGTGAGGGCAGACCAGCTTGCGCGGTGCCGTGGGCTGATGCGGCAAGACCTCACGGCAAGGGGGAGATAAGCAGACACGGAGAGGACACGCAGCGAATGGACACAGCAGCACAAGCAGCAAGGGGGGGATAAATAAATAAAATAAATAAATCTTTAAAAAAAA
>JAQZBX010082959.1:0-13449 GCA_029593785.1 Cabassous unicinctus
AGCAATTATATAATTTTATTTAAATTATATATTTATAACGATTATATATTTTATATAATTACAATTTTAATTATATATTATATAGTTATAATTTATATAATTTTATCTAATTATTTTATAATTATATATGTAATTCTTTCTATATATAATCTAGCACTTAAAATTTCCATTGGAAACAAACCATGTCTTATAATGAAGGGGTATAAGCCATGGCTTTGACAAAGTCAAAGCAAAATTTTCAAGTGCATATAACATTGGCTGGGTATTAAAACAGTCAAGACCCATTCCAGGAAGACCTGGCTGGTTTCAGATGACATTTTGGTCTTAGAAAGAAGGGTAATTTAAAAGCAATCTGTTTTCCACATGAATGCAAATTTAAGAAAATTTATAAAATTACTTGAAGAGGCAGAGCCAGATTATAGCAATACCTCTAATTGGGAGCTTTTTGTTTTTAATATTATTTTTTTTGGCTAAAATGGTCCATGCCTAATGAACATGACATATTGTTTTTCTCATAGAATGCTGAATGAACATGATTATCACATACTGGTCAGAATATGGAGAAAAAGGATTAACTTATTATTGAATAAAATAATATGTTCAAAAATGATCATTTTAATTTTCCTTTAAAATTCATTTCAGAAAGAAACAGAGATGCCTGCAGCCTATCCTTGATAAGTAAAATGTAAAGAAACAATTAGATCAAAGGTAGAAGATTTTTGTTTTTTCTGTTTGTCATCATAGTTTTAAAATAGTAGTTCCAAATTGATGATTTCTTTCATTATTATTAAACTGTTCTTTTTTGAATGGGGTCAATAAAATTTACCTGAACTTAACAGAAACTTAAAGTTTTAAAATAACACATCCACAATGTCACTCTTGCAGGGTGATGGGAATGTGGAGAAGCATAGGAAAAATACAATTGTTGTGACCTATGGACTGTGGCTAACAGCAATACTGTAATATTCTTGCAACAATGCCAAAGATGCACTGTGTTGATAATGGGGGAATATGGAAAAAGTGTGCCAAATGTACACTATGGACCATGGTTGGTGGTAATAGCCTGATGATATTATCTCATAATTTGTAACAAATGTTCCACAAGGGTGTGGGCTGTTGGTGAAAGGGTTTGGTATGGGAATTCTACACATGTGTGATTGTTTTGTAAGATTACAACTTCTGTAATAAAAATATAGTTAAAAAAATAATAATAGGGTAAGTTGGGGGGGAAATATACAAAATGTAAGATATAGACTATAGTTAGAAGTAATGTTTTGATGATATTCTTTCATATTTTGTAACAAATGTTTCACAACAATGCAAGGGTTTGGTGGTGGGGTGATGTGTGGGACCCCTGTATGATGTTATTTTTGTAAGTTTGTTTTGTAAGTTTACTATACACTTATGAATGTTCATGTATGAATGATACACTTCAATAAAACTAAAAAAAAAAACCACACACATCTATGGAAGTGTTCATCTTAGTGATATGGGGGGAAAAAACCTTTCATGGAAAAGATATGTCTTCCTCCTTTCTCTACTCTGAAACTAGTTAAATTATTAAACTAAGTAAGGTCTTTGTGTTGCAGAATGGAGAAATATGTTAAGAGGGGAGAAAGTCTTCTCCTAATGATAAATTTAGCAGGGTTTATGCAATTCCCCATCAAAATGTCATGTTAATTGGTCTAGGCCTAGTTTAGAAGCAGACAGGGCATAAAAGTTAGCCAAACTTCTGGAAAAGAGACTAAGTTTGCAGAAGAGGCACCCAGCCCACTCCATCACGTACCTACTCATCTACTGTCCTCTGCCCCCTCACAGGCAACACTCAAGGACTTGGGAACAAAACAGATTTAAATTAAAGCACGATATGACCTGTTTTAATCATATTTTAGAAATATCAAGTTATTATTATACTTATGAATCACTCTAATTTTAATACATAGTTTTAAATGCACTCTAATAAGATAACTAATTTGAATATTTTAATTTCACAGTCCCTAAATACTTGTATATTTTAATATGTTTTTTGTTTTAAAGGAAGAGGACTTAGGTTTCTACATCTGCTCACTTAGAAACTGTCTGACTTATCTCCATGAGCGGTATTTGAAAGCTCCCTGTGCATATGAGATGATAAAGAAGAATGTCCCTAGGAAAAAAGAGACATTTAAAAAGTTTGTTTACTTCTGCAAAACACAGCAAGTTATAGCAAAGAGACACTATTGGAGAAAGGTCGTACAGCATCATTTATAAAGACATCACACACACAAAAATGTTCTTTGTGTTGATAGTATGAAAAACAAGGGCATAGACTTGCATCAGACAGAGACAAGCTTAAATTCTGGCTCTCACACTTGTTAATTGTGATTTAATATCTCTGTGTCCGTGGGAAATTCAAGCAATGCTTCTAAGTCTCAATTTTCTCATCTATAAAATTGGTATAATTATTTCTACTTCATTGAATTACTACTAAAGACTGCTAGCACCATTGTATGAAAAGTATCAAACACAGTGTCTGGAAAATAATATTTTATGAGTAAATTCTGGTTCTCTTCCTTTTGGTTTCATGGCAGTGTGGGCACCACACTCAAAACTCTTTTTCCTATTATTTTATATAAATCATTGATTTTCTAACTTCTCCTGGTTTACCAAACAAAACATCAGCTTCTATCCCAGGAGTACTGAGACTATCCACAGTTGAAAGCAAGAAAAACCTTGCTATGAGGAAGTAAGGTATTTGTGTGTGTGTGTGTGTGTGTGTGTGTGTGTGCACGTGCATGCGCATGTGTGTGTGTGAGAGAGAGAGAAAGAGAGAGACAAAGAATGAGAGAGAGAGAGAGAGAGAGTTGAGGGTTAAGGACATAGATGGGGGAACAAGCAGTACGTGTAAAAAATATTATGTGACATAAAAAGGAAGTTTGTATGAAAACTATAGTGGGATTAATGAGCATCATCAGGAAGAGATGGATCACTTAGAGAGCAGCAAGAACAGCAAAGAAACAAGTCTGGAAGTTTCCTGTAATTCTGATACTAATGAGAGAAAAACAGTCATAATCGATCTGGGCTTTGATGCCTGATTTGATGTCCAAGGGCTGCTACAACTACGTTAGCATTTTCAAAGCCTATGTATACTTTGTTTCTGAATATTAAAAAGAAATAACTCATGCACATCAAATTACTTATGTACATATACATGCATATTTGTGTGTGTTTGTGTAGAGAGACATTAGCATGCAAATTAGAACAACAATGATAAACTACTTTTCACGGATTTAATTGGCAAAGACCGAAAAAAACAATAATTTGTGTCTGCTTGGATATGGTGAGATATGACTTGCTATTCCATACTGATAGTAGTGTGGACTAGCACAAAATAGCTGGAAAGAAATTTGACAACATATGTCAATACTTTTTTGAATTTTGATATTCTGACAGTTTAATACATGAATCCCACTTCTACTAATGTCTCACCAGGGAATAATAAGATGTGTCAAAATTTTATGAACAAGGATATTTAACTGCTACAGCAGTCTATCCCTTAACTAAAAACCAGCCTCCCAGGGTTATTTTTCATGACAGGTCCCATCAGTGAGGAAAAACTTCTGGGAGTAGAATTACAATCAAGCAGGACATGAACAGTAGGGACATGGGAAAGGAAAGATGTAAACCAAGGTGGGTGAAGGTTATAGAGCCAGAATATATCAGAAAATAAGCTACCATACATTTGAGCAAAACATTAAAACAACAGAAGTGATAGTCATGTGAAGTTATGAAAGCTTTCCAGAAACATGCTTCATAGTAAAAGTCAAGAAAATCTAATTTTACATGCAAACAATAGAAAATTATTAAAAGAAAAATAATAAGGAAAAACAGCTTTACAGACAATGAAAGCATGCCATAAAGATATGCTCACAATACATGCTTAAAAACATTAAGAAAATATGACAGCTAAGAATGAACAATGTAAATAAGGAATAGAATCATTCAGAAGTGAAGAATTAGTACTCAGGAAACAAAAGTAAAAAAAAGATTTCTTCTTAGCCATGCCATAGTCATATATCCTGTATGTTCCAACGCCAAAACTCTCTAATAAGAGACGATGATGCTGGGCACCGAAGGCAGAGAGGGGTTCATGGTGAAGGTTTGGGGCTTGCCTTGGTCGTGCTCTGCAGATGAAGTGCAGCAGTTTTGTTCTCAATGCAAAATTCAAAATGAGGATCAAGGTATTCGTTTCATCTACACCAGAGAAGGCAGACCAAGTAGCAAGGATTTTGTTGAACTTGAATCAGAAGATGAAGTCAAATTGCCCTGAACAAAGTCAAAGAAACTATGGGACACAGATATGTTGACGTATTCAAGTCAAACAATGTTGAAAAGAATTGGGTGTTGAAGCATACTGGTCCAAATAGTCCTGACACGGCCTATGGCCAGCCATGGCTTTGTACATCTTAGAGGACACCCCTTTGGAAGTAGCAAGAAAGAAATTGCTCAGTTCTTCTTAGGGTTGGAAATCGTGCCAAATGGGATAGACTTTCAGGGGAGAAGTACGGGGGAGGCCTTCATGCAGTTTGCTTCACAGGAAATAGCTGAAAAGGCTCTAAAGAAACACAATGAAAGAACAGGCACAGGTATATCGAAATCTTTAAGAGCATTTGAGCTAAAGTTAGAACTCACAATGATGCAAAGAAAGCTCATGGCCATGCTGCGACCAGATCCCAATGACAGACCTGGAGCTGGCAGAGGATATAACAGCATTGGCAGGGAAGCTGGCGTTGAAAGGATGAGATGTGGTTCTCATGGCAGAGGCTATGGAGTCTATGATGATTATAGAGGCTACAATGATGGCTATGGATTTGTGTCTGATAGATTTGGAAGAGACCTCAATTATTGTTTTTCAGGAATGTCTGATCACAGATACGGGGATGGTGGCTCTACTTCCCAGAGCACAAAACACTGTGTACACATCCGGGGATTACCTTACAGAGTTACTGAGAACAACATTTACAATATTTTTTCACTGCTCAATCATGTGAGAGTACACATTTAAATTGGTCCTGATGGCAGAGTTACTGTTGAGGCAGATGTTGAGTTTGCTACTCACAAAGATGCTGTGGCAGCTATGTCAAAAGACAAAGCAAACATGCAACACAGATATGTGACGCTCTTCTTGGACTCTACAGCAGGAGCAAGCGGTGGTGCTTACGGTAGCCAAATGTTAGGAAGCATGGTTGTCAAACCAGTCCAGCTACGGTGGCACAGCTAGCCAGCAGCTAAGTGTTGCTTATGGAGGTGGTTATGGCTATCAGGGAAGCATGAGTGGATATGACCAAATTTTACAGGAAAACTCCAGTGCTTTTCAATCAAACATTGCATAGGTAGCCAAGGAGCAATAAACAGCAGCTGCCACCATAGAGGAAGCCCTGCATCTATGGGAGTGAACGGAATGGGAGGGATGTCCAGCATGTCCAGTATGAGTGGTAGATAGGTGATGTAATTGACCCTATCACTGACTCTAGGTCAACATTTTTTTAAAGAAAAAAAAAAAAACAAAACTTAAATTTAACATCTTTTCAGTACATAAGCTTGTGATTCATGCTTACTCTAAGTGGAAATCAGGATTGTTTTAAAGACTTCAGACTCAGTATTTTTGAACACAAACATTCATTTAGGATGTAGCAATGAAGTTTGAGTGAACTATAAAAGTTAAACAATTTTCTGCTTTTTTTTAATTGTAAGATGTACTTAAGCAGTAAGCATATTTAGTTTAAAGCAGTTCAATTATGTTAAGTGTTGCTCTTATACTTACCACATGACACTGAGCACTTTTTGGATGCATGTTGAAAGCCATGATTTTTTTGTAAAACTCAAAATATAGGAGCTGTGTCTACAATTAAAAGTGAAATATTTGGCATGTTTGTTAATTCTAGTTCCATTTAATAATCTGTAAGGCATGTAAGTTTAAGCTTTTTTATGTTAATGAGGAATATTGAGACACAATACAATAATTTAGGCTTTTTGGTCTTGGTGTTTGTATGAAATTCTGAGGCCTTGATTTAAATCTTTCATTGTATTGTGATTTCCTTTTAGATGTATTGTGCTAAGTGAAAGTTGTCAAATCTTTCTTTTAAAAACTGCAAAAAAAAAAAGCAAACCAATAAAAATCATTCCTGAATAAAAATCATATTGAAAAAACAATGTTAAACTAGAAAGATCACGAAAGTGAAAAGGCATAATACCTTAAGAGAGCTAGAAGATGAAAAAGCAAATTAAAAAATAAAAATAAAAGAAAAACTAAAAGAGAAAAATTTTTTTAAATGTGGCAAATATTGAAGATAAGGAAAAGATCCAACGTAAAAATAATAGGAGTTCCTGGAGGCAAAAAAAAACAGAGCAAGGTAACAAAGCATATAATATAAGCAATAAGCCAAGAAAATTTCCCTGAAATTGCAATAAATAAAAAGATTTAAAACTACATATTAAAAGAGCTTACCAAGAATGAGAATACTGTCCCAGTGTCACCCATACAATACACATTCTTATAAAATTACTAGAATTTAAAGAAAGAGAAAAAATATTTTTTGTATCTAGAAAATACAGTACATGAAAAAGCACATTACGTTATCATAAGAATTCAACCTTCAGACCTGAAGCAAGAAGAATGGAAAAAGATATTTAAGATATTCAAGAAAAGAATTCATAAGGCAATGATTTTATATCCAGCAAAACTGACTTTCAAGTCCAAAGAGCTCAGAGAAGCTTTTATCAATATGCAAGAACTCCAGAAATATTGTCCCCATGAACATTTCCTGAGAAATCTACTAGAAATGACCAACAGACAACCAAAATAACTGAAGAGACATTGTTGTGAAGACTTATGGTAAGCATTAAATATATTGTAGCATGTAGAATTAAGACTAAATGAGTGGTAAGAGTGAGAGAGTAATGTCTATATAGTCGGACAATTTGTTTACAAATGGGGAGTGGTGTACAATGGGGAGAAATAAGTTAAAAATTAATGTCTTCAATAGCTGTATATGCAATATATAATTGTTAAAAATAACAATATGTCTTCATACATAGAATATATTCAGAGTAGTACTTGAAAAAATAACTCCATGGAACATTAAATAGACATAAGTTATTGAGAAAATATCTAGGATTAATGAAATAGTTTAATAAAAAATGAAAGGAATTCATAATTATGATATAACATGCACATTTTTCTGGGAATGATTTGGAAACCATTTGGCAATCTGATTCATAAGCTTTAAAATATTGTTATTCTTGTGAAGTAAATCTTCTACTGAGAAACTAATATAAAATAAAATTCCAAAATACAGACAAACCTTACATACAAAACTAGGTTTATTAGAAAAGAATTTGGAAATAATCCAAGTGTTGGATCAAATATTGTGAGTAATGGTGGTGACAAAAGTTCAATCTGTCCATTGTGTCACTGCATTTGGGGGAGTTGGTATAAGTATTCTTGCACTCAAAGCTAAAAGGAGTGCTGAACCTGGACGGTAGTGCTGAGAGCTATGCGGGAACCTGATTTCAAATTGACAGCAGGTAATTCATACTGGTCACAGACTCAGAAGGTCAAAAGTAGATATGGGAACCTGAAATATGGAAAGAAAAATAATGCAAGAATCAAGCAAGGAGAGCAAGCAGCAGGATACTGAGACTAAGTGTAAAGGTCATACCAAATTGCCTTGAACAAGAGTTGTTGACTCACAGTTGGTTTAATGAGTCTTTGGAGATGAGAAACCTGTGTTTATGTCAGGAATAATCTAAATATTCTCCAATGATGAAAGATGGTCAAAGTAATTCCAGTGCCCTGATGAAGTGGAAAACCAAGCTGTTATACAACAGGTGTTTACTTAATTGCAATATTGTTAAAGACATTAAAATTTGAAAATAATCTTAATATCTCAATACACATCAATAGAGGAATTGTTAAATATTTGGCATATTCACACTTTGGAAGACTGTAATAGTTAAAAAGATAAATTTGATCTAAATGTGCTAACATGCAAGGTTTACCAAGACATGTCTGAATTTTTAAAAGCAGATTGCTGAACAGATTTTTATTATAGATAAATGAATGTGAAAATATTTTCCTATATGTATATATATATATATATAAATGTTTTAAAAATAATAATAGAAATAATAAAGTAAAATTGGTCAAAGGGTGGGGAATAGGTGAAAGGTGAAGTGGTAAGTGAAGGAACGATAGCATTTTATTCAATTTTCCTTGGAATATTAAATTTTAAAATAACATTTATTTATTTATAATAAGTATAATAAAAATAGAAGACTTCAGTTTTGCCTTTAGAAGCATAACATCACAAATTCTTGTTACAGTGTTCATTTTCAAAGTATATTATGAAATATATAATTCAATATACACATAGATGTGAAAAGAGAACACTGAATATGCTCAGGCACTGTCTGAGTGGTATGATCATAAAATATTTTTCTAGTTACCTATTATCCTGAATTTTGCATTTTTACGATCAGTATTATAATAACGCATATACTAAAATGGGTATATTTTCTGTCTCAGTGTTAACTGATACCAAAAAATTCCTTTCCAAGTCCTGGACTACCTATACAGGATATGCTAAGGCTTTACAAAATACCGTAATTAACCCACCTCCCATGCTGAGGGAATAACATAGCTGAAATAAAGCAGTCTTTCTTAAACTTTAATATGCATTCAAATCACCTGGCAACCTTGTAAAAATGCAGTAGAACTGAGGGGATACCTGAGACTCTACATTGTTCACAAGCTCTCAGGTTATGCTGAGGCTCCACAGACCATACTTTAAATCTCAAGAGTGAAAGAAATATTTTGTAATAGCTTTTGATTTGTTCTTTGGGGAATGGGAAGAGGATGCTTCCCCAAAACATTAAGCAGAGTGACAAGGTGACCACTGAAAGAGCATGACAGAAGTCATCCATAGTTAAGGGACAAAAGCATATTAGGAAGATTTTATTGAAATAATTTTTTACCTCATCCAGACCATCTTTAAGTTGTGTGTTTAAGAAAAATTTGGGAAAAAAAGGCTGTAAAATTATACTATTAGAAAAATGTTTGGAATATTCTCCCACTTCAATTTTTCCCCTTTACCTTTGACCTCTTCCTTTTCCAGGGAAAGAAAAGTCACCAGCAGCCATTTGGTTTTATAACCCACCATTCTGTCTGTGACTGATTGGACAAGGGTTGGACATTTGATTCAAAATTGTTCTCTCCCACGGGGATTTCGAATTAAGACAATGAGCAAGAGAATGAAAATGAGAGAAAGAGAGGGATCTGTAACTTGGTGGCAGTCATATATCACTAAGTATATGAAGGAAGCCTATCTGAAAAGATGGAAAACAACCCATAGACACAGGCTAAACAGAGAGGAGAGTTGGAGATAGATGGAGAGAGCTTGTGATTTCGTTTCTCCGTGGTTAGTCCTTCCTCTATCAGGGCTGTGCTTTTGCTTAAGATACCACAATTTGATTTATATTAATTACAACTAAAAATAGTCATAGCTAATGCTTACAACTAATGGATAAAATGGAATTAAGGGAAGTTTTAATTCATTAAACAGCATGTGACCTCTACATTTTTAAAAGAAAATCTTGTATCAAGATTATAATACTGGCCTGTGAGCAGGATTACTTCTTAAAGTAGTATAGGCAACCCCAGTTTTCAGAAGTGCCCTCCTTCCCCCTGTCCCATTGTCCAGTCTCTGAAATACATTCTTTAGTTTGAGAAGGAAACAGGTACCATTGAAGCCTGCATGGTTCCATTCTCTTGATTTTTGAGGATCTTTGAAGTCAATTTAATATCTCACTTCACTATAAACTTCTAAATCCTATATATCTGTTGCATTCTTCCACTTCTCTTCATTTCTCCTGTTTCTATATAGTCCAAGATACTTCAGTCCATTTTAACTGCTTTCTCGCCTGCTAAATCTCTCAGCAGCTCCCCACTTTTCTCTCAGTAAAAAGTGAAAAGCACTTCCATCAAGACCTGGCATGACAGTAAACAAAGCCTCAAACACTAATGCTTGTGAGGGCTCTAAAGACATCTGGACACTATAGGCAAAGCTATAGGCACACAACTCCAGGAAGTTGGCACCCCATCATTGGGTCTTACCTTGGAATATATGATATCCTATTTCCCCAATGTAATGGAGTTAACCTAATTTATAATTTCCCTACACATGATTCTTCTACCCCTTTTATTTGAAACTATAATTAGCACTCTACCCATTAAATATATTTCCCAGAGACTTAAATCTTTGGTCTGTTCATATGCCAGTTGAGCCCTGAATCTCAGCCAAGTTATAGCCAACACCAGTTCTTTGGACTCACCGAGGTCAACAAAATGATGATGATGGACAACCCCAATCCCCCCCAAAAAAGTGTATCTACAGTTGCCCCATAAGATCTAAGCCTCCCTTCAATCTGAAGCAGAGCTGGCATCACCATTCCCAAATCCTCAAGACCGAGGAATGAACAAACAAAAGAGGGGAATGCAACCATGGACCAAAATAAACTTACTATTATTGTAGTAAAAGAAGAACTTGTAACATTGATATAAAGATAGTGGTTTCCAGAGGTTCTGCGGGGAGGAGGAGGGAAGAGTAAGTGGAACACAGGGCATTTTTAGGGCATTGGAATTGCTCTGTATGATATTGCAATGATGGATACAGGCCATTATACATTTTGTCAAAACCTATAAAATTGTATGGTGCAAAGTGTAAAACATAATTTATAGACCTTGGTCAGTAGCAATGCTTCAATATTTGTTCATCAATTGTAACAAATGTTTCACACTAATGTAAGATGTTATTAAAAGGGGGAAATGTTAGAGGTGCGGGGGGGGCAGTATATGAGAATCCCCTATACATTCCATGTAATTTTTCTGTAATCTAAAACTTCTTTAAAAATAAAGTTTATTCTATGAAAACAAAAAAATATATAGTGATGCATGGGGAAAATACAATTAATGTAACCTATGGACTACAGTTAACAGCAATATTGTAATACTTTTGCATCAATCTTAAAAAAAGTACTATATTAAGCTAAGGGTAAGTAATAGGGTGGGATGGGAATTTTTTCTGTTGGAGTAAGAAAATGTTCTAAAATTTAGTGAGGTGATGACAGCACAACTCTGAAAGCCACTGAGTATATACTTTGGATGACATGCACATGGCATGGGTCTGTATAACACAGTGAAAAATGTGGTGGATGATGGATTGTACAAAGATTATAGAGTATTCGCTCGTGAACAATAGCAAATGTAGTAATGCATATGGTGTTAATAATATGATGGTTTATCTAAAAAATCCATATAATATAATCTATGGACCATAGCTAGCACTAACTGTCAATGATTTTCTTTCAAAATTTGAAACAAATGTTCCACAACGATGCAAGGTGTTGGTGGTGGGGTGATGTATGGGATTTCTGCACATTACGCATGATTGTTTTATAAGTTCACAACTTCTCTAGTAAAATTTTTTTAAAAACTATAAAATTGTACAATGCAAAGTGCAAACCATAATGCATACTATAGACCTTGGTTAGTAGCAATGCTTCACTATTTGTTCATCGGTTGTAACTAGTGTACCACACTAATATAAAAATGTTATTAATAGGGGAAAATGTGAGTGGGGGCAGAATGAGGTATGTGGGAATTCCCTATACTTTCCATGTAACTTTCCTGCAATCTAAAGCTTCTTTAAAGATAAAGTTTATTATATGAAAAAAATAAAAATAAAAAGACCTGGCAAGCTCTGGCCCTGCCAACTCCTTCTCACAACAATTTCTTGCTCACTTCCTATACAGTTCCAGGTCATCTGGGTGTCTTCCAGTTTCTCAGCCATCTCAGCTTACTTAGAACACAGAGTTTTGCATAAGCATTTTCCTCTCTTACTGCTCTCTTTCAAAAATGCTATTCTCACTAATATTTAAAATCTCATCTCAAAGATTATCATTGATGGAAAGCTTTCCCTGACCTTCGTTTCCTCACCAACCTATCTGTATTCCTGCATGTCTCCATGAAATATTATTTTCCATTTTATTGTTTACTGGATTTATAAATTTGTCTTTCATAATGTGAATATTTGGCAATGGTGCTTCCCTCCCTCCAGTAAAGTAAATACTGCAGGAGAACAGGGAGAAATATCTGTTTTCGGTTGTTATAGGTGATGGCTCATTTTTGTGTCCACAATGCCTAACATACTGCCCACTGGTGTAATAAATCACACAATTAGTAGGAAACAAAACAATTTAAACAAATCTGCTTTTCTGCATTTTTTAAACCAACTTTATTTGTATATAATGCATATTCAATAAAATGTACTCTTTTTAAGAGTTGGAACAAAGTCATGGTTTCCTGTATTTTAAAAATGATTCTGAAGCCCCCCTCAATTAATGGTGGAGTGGGCATCACCATCCCAGAGTCCTCAGGATTGGGAAATGAACTATGGACTAAAATAAACTTACTAGTATTCTACTACAGATTTATTGTGCTTCTAGCAATAGAAGAAATACCATTGTTGTGGAGGAAATGACCCATGGATGTTCTGGGATTAGGGAAAGGGAAAAACAGGTGTAATAGGGGGCATTTTCAGGACTTGGGGATCATCCTGAATGACATTACAATGACAGATACAGGCCATTATATTTTGGGCCATAATCTACAGAGTCGAATGGGAAAGAGTGTAAACTACAATGTAAACTATAATTCATGCTTAGTGGCAATGCTCCAAAGTGTGTTTATCAATTACAAAGAATGTACCACACTGATGAAAGATGTTGCTAATGTGGGAAAATGTGGGAGGTGTGGGGAGCTGGGCATATGGGAATCCCCTATATATTCTCTGTAACATTTATGTTACCAAAGTATCTTTTAAACAATAAAATAGTGGGGGGAAAAACAACGATTCTGAGCTGAACTTGAAAGAGTAAAACAGTACTTAGCAAAGGTTTTTTTGGCAGAAACTCATCACAATAACTCAGGCACTCTGATTAGATAGCATGATTTTAACATCAATGACATTGACTTAGGATAAAGCAATCAGGATAGTGCAAACGCACATGATATAGAATTCTATGGTAAACTTCTATATATACTATCAATAGGTTTATTATGTAATAAAATAGAGCATTGATATGCAAAATAAAAAGCTATTTGTTAAACTAATACATTCGTTCTTGATTTAAAAGCTGAAAATCAAAGAGAAGAAACAAATATTTGTATTTATCAAGCATCCAAAATCATAGCTAAAATGGTGAAATATTGTAGGAATTTATATTAAAATTCATAAGAAAAGACTCATGAAATTCGCTCTCATTCTTCTTCATTAACATTCATAAAACTCTGACCAATATAATAAAATTGTAGATAAAATGTAGTGCAACTCTTTAAAAGCTAAATATATA
>JAQZBX010082960.1:0-13448 GCA_029593785.1 Cabassous unicinctus
TTTTTTTTTTTTTAATACCCTTTACTTATCTTTATATTGGAGTCCTTGTCTTTTTATTGTTGATTTGCAAGAGTTCCTTGTATATTCTAGCTATTAACTTCTTAGCATTTACTGACATTCCAAATATCTTCTCTCCATCTGTCATCTATCTCTTGACTTTGTCCTCTGAACAAAAAATCTTGATGCAGTCAGATGCATCATTCCCCCCCTACCCCACTGTATGGTTTGTGTGAGAATCCCACATGGATGGAAGGAGAGCCAAGAAATGAAGGGAGAGAGAGTCCCAATGATACATTTTGGAAGACTGGATTCAATTATGTCTGAAGCTGGATCTTTTCTTTGACGTTGCAGATACATAAGCCAATAAATTCACTTTTTTGCTTAATGCAGTTTGAGCTTTTACTACTTGGAACCAAAAGAGTCCCAGCTAAATAATTTCTTATGTATAGACTTCCATTGAACCCAGTTCTTCTTCTGTGAGACACTCAACTAATTTATCCTTTAATTACTGTTTCAGTATTGATTTCCTTCCTGGGTCCCTCTCCTCTGGCCAGGTACTCATTGAGTGGAGTGGTGAATAGAATTGCTCACACTATTTACATGGTTTCTCCTTGCTTGCCTCCCTCTTCCTGAACACTAAAGGCTGAATTCCCCAAGTTAAATGTGAGTGTGTGCTACCTCCACTGCACTGCCGTTCTCTTTGGCCATGATAGATGACTGGTAATATAACCTCTCAACACTTCTTCAGGCTAAAACTATCTCAGCCACACTCTGTCACTGAGAAAGTGTCTGGCTCATAGTAACTGTTCAGTAAATATTAGTGCTACTAATTATAATAATTATAACTAATAATATGAAAGTATAATTTAAATTATTATCATGCTCTTTTCTTTTTCACTTAATATATTTTGGAGCTCATGACATGCTATATGTATATGGAGCTGCCTTGCTCTTTAAAATCTTTGTTTATGATATTTCTTCATTTGGATATTACATTATTTAATCACTTCCCTCTTGGTTGACATTTAGATTGTTTCTAATTTTTTTCTAGTATAAACAACATTACAGTGAATCTCCTTGTACATTCACTTTGCCTGCATATGTAAGTATATAAGGGATGTATTAGTAGAAATTGAATTACCAGATTAATAGAGTATATATTTTAGAATCAGTTTCATGAACACCTTGCTAGAATTGTGATTGGAATTTCATTGAATCGATAGATCCATTGAAGGGGAACTGACATCTTTATGATATCTTCCTATCCATGAACATAACATATTTCTCCATTTAGATTTCCTTAATGGTTTAATTGATACAGAAAAATAAAAGGCCCAAAGAAAGCAGTACTTTCTAAAGAAAAAGAGTAAGGAGCACCAGGCCCCGCGAGAGGGTGAGGTCCCCAGGCCCCACATGTGGGTCCGTTGTCAGGCCCCACGAGCCACGCAGCAATACGATGTCATAACAGGAGAGTGACACAAGGGAGAGCCAAGATGAGACGTGCCAAAAAATCCGGAACTAAGGTGGCGCAGGTGGTAGGATGCCTCTCTCCCACATAGGAGTTTCCAAGGATCGAATCCCAGTGACGACAGGAGGAGAAGGATGAGAAGAGAGGGCAGGAAACAGACACAAAGAATTGCCCAGTGAATGGACACAAAGCAAAAACGGGGGGGTGGGGGGGTGGTAAAAATGGATAAAAGTAAATAAATAAATAAATCTTTTTAAAAAAGAGTGTGGGGGAATAAGATATGGACTATGGTTGGTGGTAATACTTTGACGATGCTCTTTCATAATTTGTTGACAAATGTTTCACAACAATACAAAGTATTTGTGGTGGGGTGATGTGTGGGAGCCCTGTATGATGTCATGCATGTTTGTTTTGTAGTTTCACAATGTTTACTAAACACTTATTGTTTATGTATGTTCATGTATGAATGATATACTTTAATAAATTGTTTTAAAAAAAGAGTAAGGAGGAAAGAGTTGTCTTATCAGTTATTAGAATTTATTATGAGACCATAGTAATTAAGATAACAATACAGAAGCAGTAATGGACAATTTGAACATTGGAATAGAATAGAGACTCCAGAAACAGACTCACTTATTTGGCATGATAGATTAGTGGAGAAAAAATGTACTATTCAATAAATGGATTGGAAGGGGGAAAAAAAGCATTGTTACTACGCAAAAAAGTGAATTTGATCCCTACTTACACTATACAAATAATTAACTCTATGGTTCACAAAATTAAATGTTGAAAACAAAACTTCACAATTTTGATAGAAAATATAGGTGAATATTATTTGATCTTGGAGAATAGAAGAATATCTTAAGGCATAAAAAGTATTAACTAAGAAAGAAAATTTTGATAAATTTGCCTCTATAAAATTAAGAACTGTTCATCATCAAAACATAGGAAAGAGAGTGAATATACAAGTGATAAGCTGTATTTTCTGGTTAGCATTTCCTTGGTATATATTTTTCTTTTCCTTGATTTTCAATCTTTCTCTGAGGTTTAGCTTTTGTAATCAGCGTGTTGCTGGACTTATGAAATTTAATTTGATTGTTTCTTTCTTACAATAGGTAACTTAACCCATTTACTTTTATATGATAAATAGCATATTTGGACTGATTTTTATACACAGTTTTGTGTTTTATTTGCCATCCTTTTTAGTTGCTGCTTTATTTCCTTTCCTGATTTCAATTGGACTGATAAAAGTTTTCTATATTCTTTCCTTCCTCTCTGCTGATTGTATTTCTATTATTCTAACAGACTTCCATTATACCTTGTTCTTCTCCTTTGAGATATTAAACTAATTTATCTTTCAACTCAAGGTTGCCCTTGAAGTTTTAGCATATATAATCTTATTATAAAAAGCCTAAAGTCACAAATAAAACAAGAACCGTAGCATACTTTAGCTGCCCATTGACCATAACCCCCAATAGATATTAATGCCTAGAATTTGTTTCACTTTTTTAAACACAAAAGTTATTGGGTTTATAGTCTACAGTTAATTAAATTTATCAACACATTTTGTTAATTTTTTTGTTCAAAAGAATTTACGTCTTGAATTCCACAGCTTTCCTCTGGGTTCACTTTTCTTACTGCTGAATAACACACTTTATGGGTGATAAACTTTCTTAGTCTTTGTACGTTGGAAAATGTCTATTTTGTCATCACTTGAATTAAAATTTAGCTGGGTATAAAAGTCTAGTTTACAGTTGCTTTACAGAAGATTTTGCAGAATTTACCCCATTTTATCTTGCATCTATTGTTGCTGATGTGTGTCTGATGTTAAACTATTTTCCTTTGTAGATGTTATTCCTTGTTAATTTTTTTTTTTTTTTTTTTTTTTTTTTTTTTTTTTTTTTTTTTTACTTTGGTTGCTCTTAGGCTTTCTCTTTATGACTGTTGTTCTGCTGCTTTATGATAAAGTGTGGAATCTAGGTCCAGATTTACTTGTATTTATTTGTTGAGAGCTTGAAGAGGACTTCTAGTCTGAGGTTCACATGTCTTCTTTTGGTTCTGGTATGTTAGCTCACCCTTATATCTTCAAAGATTTCTTTTCCAACATTCCCTGTATTACCTTCTTCTGGCATTATAAGATCCATTATTGAGCCTTTCAATCTGTCCTTTGCATCTCTTAACTGCCATTCCATTTTTAAAATCTTTCTTTCTTTGTGTGTTTCATTATGGATAAATTTGGCACTAATTTTTAAATCCACCATTTCCTGTGAAGTCCAGTCTGTGAGTTATCTATTGAGTTTATTTAAATTATTGTATTATTTTGTTTCCTAGATTTCTAATTGGACTTTTCCCATAAGCTCTGTTTTATTCATCTCCTGTATGTTTTTATTTTGTATTGCTAGTTATTTACAGATGTTATGTTTTCATTTATTACTTTAAGGATCCTAAAAGGACTAATTTACAGGTTTTCTATTAATTTCATCTGGAATGAATCCATACCCCAATATTCTTAACTTCTGTCTCAATTTCAAGATTCATTCATGAGTTTTAGAATTTTGTTTGCAGGCTCATTTTGAGACTAAGAGTCTCTGTCTCTGTGTCTGTCTCTCTCTATCCTTCTTTCTCTCCCTTTTCCCCTCTTCCTTTTTCTCTCTCTTCCTTCACCCCCTTATCAGTGGTCCCACTCAGTTGCCTCAGTCTTGAACCAGTCTTATTTTGATAATGTAGGATTCCTGTGCCATGGTGATATTGAAGAAATGGCAAGTATGTTGCCAAGCTGCCAGTGGAGTTTGTTCAGTTCCTGGTAATAAACTGCTATGTCCTTTGCCTCCCTAGGACCACAGCTTCTTGCAAGACTTGTTCCAGGCAGCAGAAAGCAATGATTTATTTTTATTTTTATTTTTTAAAGAAGCTTTAGATTGCATAAATATTACCTAAAAATATAGGGAATTCCCATATGCCCCACCCCTCCCCCTCCCACACTTTCCCACATTAACAACATCCTTCATTAGTGTGGTATATTTGTTACAATTGATGAACACATACTGAAGCATCCCCACGAGCCATGGATTATGGTTTACATTATAGTTTACACTCTGTCCCACACAATTTTGTAAGTTATGACAAAATATATAATGGCCTGTATCCATCATTGTAATATCATGCAGGACAATTCCAATGTCCCGAAAATGTCCTCATAGTACATCTATTCTTCCCTCTCCCGCCCCTCAGAACCTTTGGTGGCCACAGTCTTTCTATCAATGATAAAAGTTCTTCCATAGATAGCAATGATTTTTAAGCCACCTTTCACAGGTGGAGGAGCCCTGGTTCAGACCTTGGCTTCTGATGATGACTCTGGCTGCAAAGGATCATTTTAGACCCAGTTACCCTGCAGAAGACAGACTCCCAGCTGCTGTGACCCGCTTCTGAGCAGAATTTGCATGTGTCTTTAGCGGAGGTTCTTACTCTGTGTTATTTACTGTCCTGTTTCCCCATGCGTGGAGATGTTTAATATGTTTTTGAGCATGGCTGTGTCTGCTTAATTTTCTGGTTGCATATTTTGCCCATTATTGCTATCTGTTTGGAAAAAAAAAGGGTATTTCACAAAGCATGAACTTACAGAACTACATTCTTTAATGTTCAAAAAAAAACTTTTAAAGCATTAGAGTTCTTTAAAATGTTGGCTAAATTCATCCTGGGAAACGTGGGCTTTTCTTTTGGTGGGGGATAGCTGGCTAAATCGTTAAAGCTTAATTTTTTTCTGTAATAACTGGTCTGTTTATATATTTTTCTCCTCTAAAGTGAATATTAGACATTTATATTTCCTGGAAAATTATTCCATTTTAAATATAAGCAAATAAACCTCATATAAATTTTTTCAGTTTACTCTAAATCTGAGATCATTTCCTCTATTCTTCTTAATTATTTTGATTTTGTGTTTTCTTTTTCTTGATTAGGTTCTTGATTGCTTTCATTTAAAAACTCTAACTCTTGGAACTATTTATTAGTTCTTCCATTTTTACTTTTAATACATTAAATTCTGTTTTTTATATATATATATATCACTTTTTCCTCCTGTCGCTGCTTATGGTTATTTTATTGCTGTTTTTCTAATTTCTTGAGTTAGATTATTAATCAATTAATTTTAATTCTTTATTATTTTAAATATTATTGTCTTTGGCTATGAATTTTCTTCTCAATCCAATTGTAGTCATATCTCATAAGTTTTAATATGAAGTGTTTTCATTATTTTTTCTAAATATAATTCAATTTTTTTTTATATTTTTCCTTTTTTTTCTGTTTATTCTTTTTTATTTTTTATTTGTTGCTTTGATCCAAAAAAAAATTTTTTTTAGGGGGTACCAGTGATTGAACCCAGGACCTTGTACATGGAAAGCAGGCACTCAACTACTTGAGCTACATCCACTCCCTTGCAATTTTTTGTTTTGATTTCCTTTTTAATTTAACAGTTGTGATTGGGGGAGTGGCTGTTTTCTAGTTTTGGCGATGGTTTTTCATTTTCTTGCATTGTGACTAGAGGATGTTGAATGTTGTATAGTTCCTGAGAAGACGTTAACTCTCTGCTTTGGTTGTATAGAGCTCAATGCATAAAAATTACATTAAGTATTTTATTTAGGTCTACTATCAGCTTACTTATTAGTTTATGAACTTTGTCAAAGGCTAAGAGAGATGAAGTCTCCTATTTCTATTTCTTCTTTTATTTCTTGATGCTTTTGCATGAATTTGAATGATATTGTATTTGGTGTTTAAATAAATTAAATGCAAGATCTTCACTGCGGAATTTACCACTTCTGCTTTTATTTGCCCCATTTGATGGCCTTTTGCCCTGAATTCAACCTGGTCTGATATTAGATTCTTTTTTCTTTTTCTTTCTCTTTGTTTATATTTCCTAAAATTTGCCCTATATCTTTATTTCAAACTTCCTGGGTTACCATGTTTTAGGTTAATTAACATGTTTATGCTATTCAATACTTTTCCATTTGTGTCATATTTTTCTCTAATCCTTTTAAAAAATCAATTCCATTATGGTATAATTTATATACAATAAAATGCTTACCTATTAATTATACAGTTTGATGAGAGTTGATAAGAATATACATGTGTGTAATCACCACCACAATCAATATGTAACATTTTCATTATTCTAAGAAGTTCCATTTTTCCTTCTGAGTCAATTTCCTCTCCCTATCCTCAGCTCCCGGCAGCCATTAACATGAATTATATTGCTATAGGTTAGATTTGTCTTTCCTAGAGTTTCATAAAAATGGAGTAATATAATATGTACTCTTTTGTGTCTGGCTTCTTTTACTTACACAGTGTTTTTTATATGCATCTACTTTGTTGCATATGAGTATTTTTTTCCTTTTGATTTCTGAGTGGTATTCCCTTGTAGAAATATACCACAATTTATCTGCTTTCTTATTAATGGACATTTAGGTTGTTATCAGTTTGGAGCTATTATGAGTAAAATTCCTATGAATTTTCATGAACAAATCTTTGTATGTACATACGCTTTCATTTCACTTGGGTAAACACCTAGGAGTGAAATTGTTGGATTATAAGGTAAATTTAGGTTTAATAAGAAACTGTCAAACAGTTTTTCAAAGGGGTTATACCACTTTACATTCTTATCAGCAATATATGAGAGTTCTAATATCCCCATGTCATCACCAACCCTTGAACTTGTCAATTAAAAATTTTTTAAACTATTCTAATGGGTATTTTGGCATCTTCTGCGGTTTTTCTCTAATCCTGTTTTTCTAAATGTAAGCATTAACTATTGTTTCATTTATTTTTTTACTGTGATACAGAGATTAAATTTTATTTTAGATAAAGTTCTGAAGTTCTGAGGAACTCTCACTTTTTACACTGCTCTTTTAAAAAATTAATTTTAGAACAGTTTGAGATTTAGAGAACAATTGTGAAGATAGTACAGAGAGTTTCTGCATACCCCACACCCAGTTTCCCCTATTATTAACGTCTAACTTCAGTAGCATACATTTATTAAAAAATGAACCAACATTGATACATTATTAAAGTCCATACTTTATTCGGATTTCCTTAGTTTTTACCTAACGTATTTTTTCTGTTCCAGGATACTACATTACATTTAGTAGTCTTGTATTGCTAAGCTCCTTTTGGCTGTGAGAATTCCTCAGATTTTCCTTGTGTTTTCTTTTTTTTAAGTTTTAATTGTATCTAGTTTATTTTTTATTTTCTAGTCCCCACCCCCAACCCCCCAAGCTGGCTCCCTTATATGTTTGCTCATTTTTTTTACTTATTGTTTTTTGTTCATTGTCTGCTTGTTGTTTTTGCTCATTGTCTGTTTGTTTTTTTTTAGGAGGCACCAGGAACAGAACCCGGGACTTCCCATGTGGGAGGCAGGTGCTCAACTGCTTGAGCCACGTCCACTCCCTGCTTGTTTTTGTTTTTGCTCATTGTCTGCTCATTTTCTTTGCTCGATGTCTGCTCATTGTCTTGTGTTCTCTTGAAGGCACTGAGAACTGAACCCGGGACCTTCCATGTAGGAGGCAGATGCACCACTGCTTGAGCCACATCTGCTTCCTTTCCTTGTTTTCGATGACTTTGACGGTTTTGAGTACTGGTCAAGCATTTTGTAGTATGTCCCTCAATTGGGATGTGTCTGATATTTCTGTCACAATTAGACTGGGGTTAAGACTATATAAGGATGGAAGTGGGTGTGGCTCAATCGATAGAGCCCCCGTTTACCATATGGGAGGCCCCGGGTTCGCTTCCCGGGGCCTCCTTGTGAGGGCAGGCCGGCCTGGGCGGCACGGTGGGCTGATGCAGCAAGATCTCACAGCAAGGGGAAGATAAGCAGACACAGAAAAAACACACAGCGAATGGACACAGCAAACACAAGCAGCAAGGGGGGGATAAATAAATAAATAAATCTTTAGGGAAAAAAAAGACTATATAAGGAAAGTGCCATTTTTGTCATATCATATCAAGGATATATACTATTGACATGACTTGTACGGTTGATGCTAACCTTGATCACCTGGCTGAGGTAGTGCTTGCCGGGTTTCTCCCCTGAAAGTTACTCTTTTTTCCCCTTTCCATACTGTACTCTCTGGAAGGAAGTCACTATGCAAAGCCCACACTTAACGAGTGGGGAGTTATGCTCAATCTCCTTGAGGGCAGAGTATCTACATAAATTACTTGGAATATTCTGCATGGGTGATTTGCTTCATCTCCTTCATTTATTGATTGATTCAATCTTTATTTATATTATTATGTACACATCCATGCTGTTTTATACTTTGGTTTATAAACCAATACTCTTTATTAATTTTATTGATCAAATTGTTCCACCTTTGGGCATAGGAACCTCTTTCATTTGACTCCTGTGTTTCTTTGACATACGCCCATCACTGTAAGTTGGATTTTTTTTTTTTTGACACTTCCTTTTTTGGTACTACAAGATGATCCAGGCTCATCTTTTATATTCCCTGCTCTGTTACTGAATAACCAATTTTCCAAGGCATCCTAGTTCCTATGTTTGGAAAATGGTATTAGAAACCAAGATCTGGAAGCTAGGTATGTTCATTGCTACTGGGGAGTGATTGCTTCTAGGACTTCTCAGCTGACATAGCAAGGAAATATATGTGTATATACTAACCCATGCATATACACGTATCTATAAATATTTCTACATTTAATCATCTGTATCTATGTTATGCTAAACAGGAGTTCATACTGATGTTTCCTTCTCTAGTCATTACCATATGGATCATTCTAGCTTCTTCCCTTACTTATTCATAACCTCCCTCTTCAATAGTGAGAGACTTGGTTCCCATCATCTGCCATCCATTTCCTTAATTACTCAATTCTATTATACATGTAGAGTATATCAGAATTCTTAACGTCTACTCCCATGGGAAACAACTTTACCAACTAGAGGAGAGATTTTATGTACAGTTTATTGTGCCTTTAGTCTTACTGACTCTGCATTTCCAAAGTTACTTATGTCAACACCTTTTCTCCCCACTTCCTTCAATGAGGTTATTTGAAATATTTGTAATATAGTTAGATTATTTTGTCACACTCTGTTTGCCATCTTGGATCTTCCAACCTCCAAAATGATTTTTTAAATTTGCATACATTAAAGCTCACTCTTTGTGCTGTAAAGTTCTATGGGTTTTGACAAATGTATAGTGTCAGGTATCATAGAGAATAATTTCACCACCCTAAAAAAAAATGTGCTTCACCTATTTGCCCCCTTCTCCCTACCCCACAAACTCCTGGCAAACATTGATCTGTTTATCATCTTTATAGTTTTGCCTTTACCAGAATATCATATAATTGGAATCATATAGTGTGTATGCTTTTCAGACTCTTTCATTTAACAGTATGCAAATAAGATTCAACTGTTTTTTACAACTCGACAGCTCATTTCTTTTTATCACCAAGTGATATTCCATTGTGAGGATGTACCACAGTTTGTTTATCCATTCCCCTATTGAAGGACACCTTAGCAGTTTCCAGTTTTGGGTGATTATGAATGAAGCTGCTATAAACATTCAATGCAGGTTTTTGCATGGGCATAAGGTTTCAGATTAATTGGGTTCATACCTAGAAGTACAACTGTGGGATCATATGGTAAGATTATGTTTAGTTTTGTAAAGCACTATGAAACTGTCTTCCAAAGTTACTGTAGCATTTGCATTTTCACCAGCAATGGATAAGAGTTCCTATTGCATTGCTTCCTTGACAGAAACTGTTATTGTCAGTTTTTTTTGGATTTTAGCCATTCTATAGACATATAGTGGTAGCTCATTGTTCCTTTAATTTGCAATTCCATAGTGACAAATGATATTGAGTATCTCTTTATACACTTGTTTGCCATCTATAAATCTTCTTTGGTGAGGTCCAGATCTTTTGTCCATTTTTGTGGGTTGTTTTTTTTTCCATTTGTTTGTTTCCTTATTGTGGAATTTTAAGAGTTCATTGTATATTTTGGATATAATCCTATATCTGAAATGTATTTTGCAAATATTTTCTTCCAATCTATGGCTTGCCTTTACAGAGCAGAAGCTTTTAATTTTAATAAAGACCTATGTATCAGTTTTTTCTTTCATGAATTGTGGTTTTGGTATTGTATCTAATACTCATCACCAAACCCAAGGTTACCTAGATTTTCTCCTATGTTTTCTTCTAAAAGTATTTTATTTTAAGATTTATTTATTTACCCACCCCCCGTTTTGCGCTCACTGTCTGCTCTCTGTGTGTTCTTCTGTGTTGCTTGCCTTCTCTTTAGACGGCACCGGGAACCAATCCTGGGACCTTCCAGAGTGGGAGAGAGGAGCTCAGTCTCTTTCACCACCTCAGCTCCCTGGTCTGCTGTGTCTCTTATTGTCTCTCCTCTGTGTCTCTTTTTGTTACATCATCTTGCTGCACCAGCTTTCTGCTTGGGCCAGCTCGCCGCGCAGGCCGGCTAGCCTTTCACCAGGAGGTCCTGGGAATCTAACCCTGGACCTCCTATATGGTAAATGGGAGCCCAATCACTTGAGCCACATCCATTTCCCTAAAAGTATTTTAATTTTGAATTTTATATTTAGGTTCATTATGATGCATTTTGAGTTAATTTTTGTGAAAGGTGTAAATTCTATGTCTTGGTTTGTTTTTTTGTGGGGGGGTGTATATGAATGTCCAATTGTTCTAGCACCTTTTGTTGAAAAGGCTAGACTTTCTTCATTGAATTACCTTTGCTCTTTTGTCAGAGATCAATCTACTATATGCTTGTTAGTCTATTTCTGGACCTTCTATTTTATACTATTGATCAATGTGTCTAGTTTTTCACCAATACCACAGTGTCTTGATTCCTGTAGCTTTATAATAAGTATTGAAATTCGTTAGTTTTAGTCCTCCAACTTTGTTCTTTTCTTGGTATTGTGTTGGCTAACCTAGGTCTTTGGCCTTTCCATATAAACTTTAGAATCATTTTGTTGATATCTTCAAAATACCTTGCTGGGATTTTGACTGGGATTGTGCTGAATTACAGATCAAGTTGGGAAGAATTAACATCTTAGCAATATTGAGTCTTCCAATTGACGAAAGTGGACTATCTTTTCATTTATTAGATCTTCTTTGATTTCTTTCTTAGGATTTTTATAGTTTCCTCATTTACAGCCTGAACATATTTTGTTAAATTTATTCCTAATTATTTCTGTCCTTTTTCTTTTGGCGCTATTGTAAATGGTATATATATATATTTCAAATTCTAATTATTAATTGCTGGTATAAAGGGAAGCAATTGACTTTTGTATGTTAATCTTATATCCTGCAACCTTGCTAAATTTGCTTATGAATTCCAAGGCATTTTTTGGGATTTTCTAAATAAAGAATCATGTAATCTGTGAATAAAGACGGTTGTATTTTTTTCTTTCCAATTTGTATACCTTTTATTTCCTTTTCTTCTCTTATTGCATTAGTTGGACTTCCAGGACAATTTTGAATAGACTAATGAGAGAGGACATCCTTGTCTTGTGTCCCATCTTAGGGGGAAATTGTCCAGTTTCTCACCATTAAATATTATGTTAACTCTAGCTTTTTTGGTACACATTCTTTATCAAGTTGAGGTAGTTCCCTCTATTTCTAGTTTGCTGTAAGTTTTTAATCATGAATAGTGATTGGATTTTGTCAAACCCTTCTGCATCAATTGATATAATCATATATTTCTTCCTTAGCTTGAGGATGTAGTAGATCTACATTGATCAGTTCTCAAATGTTTAACCAGCCTTGCACATGGAACAAATTCCATTTGGTCGTGGTGTACTATCAGTTTATAACTGATGGATTCAATTTGCTAATATTTTGTTGAGGATTTCTGCATTTGTGTTCTTGAGAGAATTTGGTCTACATTTTTCTTTTCTTTTAATGTATTTATTTCATTTTGTTATTAGGGTAATGTTGGACACATAAAATGAGTTGGAATTTCCCCCCTCTGCTTCTATTTTCTAGAAGAGGTGATGGTATCATTTCTTCCTCAAAAATTTGGTAGAATTCACCAGTGAAGCCTCCTGGGTCTGGTGCTTTCTTATTGGGAAGGCTATTGATTACTGATGCAACTCTTTAATAGATACAGACCTATTTAGGGTATCTATTTCTTCTAGTATCTGTCTTGGAAGTTTGTGTCTTTCAAGGAATTAATCTTTTTCATCTAAGTTATCAAATGTATGGGCATAGACCTATTCATAATATTCCTTTACTATCCTTTTAATACCATAGGATCAGTAATGATGAGTCTTTTTTCAGTTCTGATATTGGTAATTTGTGTAATCTATTTTTTTTTTCTTGGTTAGCCTGGCTAGAGATTTATCAATTTTATCGATCTTTTCAACAAACCAGCTTTTGGTTTCATTGATCTTTCTCTATTTTCTGTTTTCAATTTCTTTCATCTCTGCTCTAATTTTTATTATTTATATTTCTCTGCTTGTTTTAGGCTTAAATTGCTCTTCCTTCTCTATTTTTCTAAGGTAGAAGCTTAGATTGATTTTAGATCTTCCTTCTTTTCTAATATATGAATTCAATGCTATAAATTTTTCTTTAAGAAATGGAAATCAAAATCACAATGAGACACCACTTCATACCCACTAAGATGGCTACTACTTAAAAAGCAGAAAATAAGTGTTGGCTAAGATATGGAGAAACTGAAAGTCTTGTACATTGCTTGTGGGAATGTAAAATGGTGCAACCACTGTGGAAACAGGTTGGTAGTTGCTCAAAAAATTAAATATAGAATTACCAAATGATCTGGCAATTTCACTCTTGGGCATATAACCCCAAAGAATTGAAAGCAGAGACTCAAACAGATACTTGTGCACCAATGTTCATTTTACACATTAGCCAAAAAGTAGAGGGAAGCGGGTGTGGCTCAATGGATAGAGCTCCCGCTTACCATATGGGTGGGCTGATGCAGCAGGACCTCACAGCAAGG
>JAQZBX010082961.1:0-13457 GCA_029593785.1 Cabassous unicinctus
GTTTTTCTAAAGACAACAAGATATTTCTGGGTTTTCCTTCTTGGCTCGACTTATCATTGGCCTGTCTTGCTTTAGCTCCTTTTTAAGTAGTCAGTTCCTTGTTTATGTGTAATGTCATGGTATTATACGAATAAAATCCAGACATATATAAATTATATTGGAAAAAAAAAATCTCTTAAGTTAATGAAATTGAAACTAGTATTTGGCAGCTTGGGAATAGAACGACATGCTCGGGTTGAGTGTGTGTGGGGAATCATTCATTCTTTCC
This sequence comes from Cabassous unicinctus, assembly GCA_029593785.1. Lineage (NCBI taxonomy): Eukaryota > Metazoa > Chordata > Mammalia > Cingulata > Chlamyphoridae > Cabassous > Cabassous unicinctus. Next base: position 269 of record JAQZBX010082961.1, read on the forward strand.
ACAAACTTTTATTGAATGTCTCTTAAGTGCCAGACGCTCTGCAAGGGTCTGGGGATAGAAAGTAGAATTTTAAAAAATCACACTCATTACTCAGGGGAGGCAGGCATGTGCAAATAATTTCAGTGCAGTGTGTTAAGTTTTATTTCAGAAAAATGGAATGGAGCCCCTGACTCTGGAGGCAGTGGTTGAGGAATGCTTTCCAGCGGTCAGCAAACCACATTGGCTCGTGGCCCAGGCAGCCCATAGCCAGCTTTTGTAAATAAAGTTTACCTGGAACATAGTCGCACCATCACACCATTCATTTACATACTGCCTTTGCCATCTCGCTACAAAGGCAAAGTTCAGTAGCAGAGACAGAACCTGTAGGGTCCACCTAGCCTCAAATATTTACTACCCAGCCCTTTCTGTTCTAGGGAAAGATCATGAGGCTTAGACTAAGGTGCTGAGAGTGAAAATAAAGATGGGGCGATGGAGTCTGGTGAAATTTAGGAGGTGGAGTCTATAGATCAGGGAAGTGGGGCTGAGAAATGCAGTAGGACAAAGGGTAACACCCAAGTTCTAGTTGGCACCGGGGGGTGGGGGGACCCCTACTTGACTTCATACAATGCCTAGCATTTTCCTGGTGCCCAATAGGGCAAACTATATGTTTTTCATATGAATGATTTTTTTTTTTTTTCCAGAGAGCCTGGAGAAATAAGTCTAAAATCAGCACCTTTTTTGTGTTAATAGTTTATTGGAATGCTGTTAACTGCTTGATCTAAAGCTACTGTAGGTCTCAAAAGGAGACTGGCCTCTTATATAAAATGCAACAATATTGAACTCAGCAAGTTCATACCTATAAAAGTGTTTTTTCATAATCATTATCATGACTATATTCACTCCAATCACTATTGGATAATTTAATCTTTAGTGTCTAAAAATTTATTAGGGCAGCTGCTAGGTGACTTGACAGTAAGTCTTTGCTTTATTTCTTTATCTTAATTAGAGAAGTAAAGTAAAGATAGGTTAAGGGCAGATAAACATATCTGCTATGGGGGTGGGGTGGCGGGAAGACTCTGAGGATTAGTTATTGATTAATCTTCCTTTCAATAAACTCCTATGGTTCAGTGAGAATGGACAAAGATCCTAAATATTACAAACTTCATCATTGGTGCCATATTAGATTATTAGCCTTATTGATGAAGGTTCCACTCAACTAGCATTAACTGGGTCTTACTGGGTGTAAGCCATTACTGCGCTCTCTCTGGGAGGCAGAAGAATCAGCAAGACTGAGTTGTTTGCCCAACAAGCACCCAATCCAGTTCACTGTGAGTCCAAGCACATCCAATGGGATCTTTCCCTAGCAGACATAGGAAAGTCCTATCATTGGCAGCTGGTGTCTTTGCCGTCCCATCAGACTTCCTCAACTCTGCCAATGGCACTACTGCCCTCCACTTCCCTCCCCCAACCATGTGGCTTTAATGGAAGTTGCCAAACACAGACCCCTGTCCCTAGTCACAGAGAAGTCACAAAGCCTCATGATCGTGGCCACAGTCCAAGGGTCCTTCCAGGATCTGTGGTAGCCTGTCCCTGGTTTTCCTCCCTGGTTGTGGAGCTCTGACCTTAATGTCTGAATATGGCCGCCAGGTTCTCTTCCCCTTGGAAGGAGTTTGAGAGGGTGAAGTTGTTGGCATTTCATAAAGAACCAGCAAGAGTTACAACCTTGATGGAGTTCCTGCATCCTGGCATCCCTGCCCTTCCCACCATCTGGCCTCAAGAGCCAGTCGATTTCCCATTTTTGCATCAGCTGGTCTGAGTTGGCTTCTGGAACTTGTAGTAAAAAAAATCCTTACTAATAAAAATGCGCTCAAGGAAGCACAGGGAGGGGATGCTAATTCTGGCTGGGACATCAGGGAGGGCTTCTTGGGGGAAGGGGCTGGAAGACTGAATAGAGTTACTGCAGACCAAGGTGAAGGAAGGGCAGCCGGGCAGCAGGTACAATATGAAGCAAAGATATGGCAGGTACGGCTGGTTCGGGAGACAGGGCGAGGTCTGATGTGATTGTGCATATGGGTTGGGTCAGGGAAGGAGGATGAAAAAGAGAACATCTCAGAGGCAGGGAGAAGCCCAGAATATTTGCAATGAACTTTGAAAGCAAGTGAGGAGTTCCTGACATCTGGGGTAAAGCATGCAACCCCCTCAGGTTTACCTCGAGTAGACATGACTCGCCAGGTAACGCGTAGGGCGGCATCACAGCGCTGAGTGCAGCATGCACTCGAGAGCAGCTGTTTTTTTCTCCCTCATTACGGGCATCTTCCTTCTCTGTAATTAGGCATTGCTTACCTGTCCTTAATTGCCAGTGTCCCTGACAAGATAAATGGGGAGGAAGAAGCTGTTGAACATGCACTGTGCTCTGAAACACAGTATTTCCATCGGGTTTTAATTTGCCTGTGGCTGCTGCTAAAGATCTTAAAAATATACTATGGCCTCTCGTGCTGGGAAAATGGAAGGGAAGCTTGAAAAAATGTAGTTATATGTGCCGTTGATGAAAGAGTACAATCTGCTACTAAATGTGGAGACTTTTCTTGAAGGAATATTTTCTCTGCATTTGTTGAAGCAGGAAATCTTCAGGAAAAGGTGGTGCATCATCCTTGAAGGCAGAGTCTTCAGAAGTCTCAGAGTCCTACAAATTGTTGCAACAAAATAATTTAAATGAGGACAGACCTAGGAATTCTTTGTGCTATTCTTGCAACTTCCTGCGAGGTGGTAATTATTTCAAAATAAAGGTTTAACAAGTGGGGCAAGGTCTGTGGTTAAATATACTTGGGAAATGCTGTACCCTGTACCCCTCCACTGGAAAGCCACAAAGTAAAAGTTATTTCAAAGGTTCTGAGAATTCCTGCAGCAAAATAATGAGATTCAGTTTTGCATGACTTAGGACCTACTTTCATATGTAATAGCAACACATAACATGGGCTGGATTGTCTATTTCTTCAAGGGGGTTGATTTGTCTTCCTAGGCTGCTCAAACAAAATATCATGAAATGGGTCAGGTTAAACAATGGGAATTTATTCACTCATAGTTTTGAGACTGGGAAAATGTCCAAATCAAGGCATCATCAAGGTGATGTTTCCTTCCCAAAGACTAGCTGTTGATGAACCTTGGCTCATTTGTCACATGGCAAGGCACATGGCGGCGTCTCCTGGCCTCTCACTTCTCTTCTGGGTTCAGCTGATTTAAGCTTCTTGCTTCCCTGGCTTTCTCTCTCTGTCTGTATTCATTCTGTTTATAAAGGACTCCAGTAAAAGGATTAAGACCCATCCTGATTGAGGTGGGACACACCTTAACTGAAGTAGCCTCATGAAAAGGTCCTACTTACAATGAGTCCACACTCATGGGAATGGATTGAACTTAAGAACATGTTTTTCTGGTGTACATACTGCCTCAAACCACCACAGTGGTGAATCCCTAAAAGACCAAAACAAAGCAGTTTGGAGATACTATTGGTAGAGATTGGAATTCGTGGAAGGTTTCTTGCCCTCTATATTAGTCAGAGTTCTCTAGAGAAAAAAAGCCAATAAGATATGTGTGTATATATATATATGAGATTTATTATAAGGAATTGGCTCACATGATTATGGGGATGGCAATCCCAAATCTGGAGGTCAGAACGAAGGCTGGAAATTATAGTGAGAGTGATATTGAAGTCTTGAGGCCAAATTCCTTAGAAACTGGAAACTCAGGATGAAGTACAAGATTAATCTTGAGGCAGAATTCCTTCTTATCTCTGGAATCTTCCAATTGATTGGATGAAGCTCACCCACATTATGGAGGGGAATCTCCTTTACTTAAGGTCAACTGATTGTGGATGTTAATCCCATCTATGAAATATATACACAGTAACAACTAGGACAGAGTTTGACCAAACAACTGGACATCTTAACTAGCCATGATGACATGTAAAATTAACTAGCACAACCACCTCTGCTGAGAAGTTGTTTCTGAGCCAGCCTGTCCTGAGATGTGCCAGGCAGAGAATATGCACAGACTTAGACTCTAGCATTCATTCTCATTAAAAATTATGCAATTATGGGACCTGAAAACACTGTGACCTGAGGCAATATATCCCTGGACTGAAGCCACAGGGTGGAAGTGTTCTTGGGCAGGACAATGAGGAGGCCAGAATGGCCAGAGCAAAGAGGGGAGCATGCTGGAAAAGTAACGAGAATGCAATCAGACTGTCTTAGTTAACCAGGGCTGCTATGACAAATACCACACAATGAGTTGTCTTAAACAATGGGAATTTATTGCCTCACAGTTTTGGAGGCTAGATGTCCAACATCAAGGTATTGGCAGGGCTTGCTCTCTCCTGGAGTCTGTAGTGTTCTGGCAATCCTTCATCACATGGCTATCTCTTTCTCCTTGTGTCTGCTCCTCTGATTCCTTCTGATTTCTGGTTTTTTGGCTTCTTCTGACTGGCTGCATCCAAATTTTTTCTGCTTATCATGACTCCAGTCATATGGATTAAGGCCCACCCTGAATCAATTTGGCATCATCTAAATAGGATTTTCAAAGAGCCCATTCACATATGAGTCCATATCTTAACTAATCATAGCATCTTCCAAGGTCCTATTTACAAATGGTTTCACACCCACAGGAATGCAGATTAAAATATGAACATGTCTTTATGGGGCACATGATTCAATCTCCAACACAGACCAAGGGAGATTGCAAGGTATTATAGGGGAATAAGATAGCTCTTAGCTTTAAGAAGCCTAATGTCTAATTTATTGGAAGTATTGAGAATACAACAGGTCACAAATTAACTATATTATAAAGAACATTTAGGGCCATAAAACACCTCAAAGATTCAAATAAGACAAATCATAAGTGTTGGGAGGCAGAACTATCAAGAAATGTCTCTTTGAAGAAGCGGTATTAAGGAAGGTCTTGAAAAATGCATAGAATTTCAGAAGGGATGTCCAATTATTGCATCATTGCAATAATTGTGTTGCCAGCTGGAAGAAATGGAAATCCCAACTGACAGTGACTTAAACATATGAAATCTGGAGATCACTGGATGACTCCCCAAAACATGCTAAGAGGAAAAACTAGACACAAAAGACTACATACTATATAATTCCATTTTATGACATTCTAGAAAAGGCAAGATGATAGCAACAGAAAGAAGACATCAGTGGTTGCCAGAGGCTGGGGATAGAGGTAAGGGACTGACAAAAAGGGGTAGGCGACTGACAAAAAGATAGAGAAATGTTCTCTATCTTGATTGTTGTACTGGTTACACTTCTGTATACATTTGTCAAAACTCATTGAATTGTACACATATAAAGATTTTTTGTATATACCTTAATAAACCTGATTAGAATGCATATTCATTGTAGACAATTTTGAAAATACAAAAAATTCCACAGAAAAACATTAAAATACCTATAATGTTGAGGAACACTCTTTCAGGATTTGTTTTAATAGAATTGGGATCATGTTGTCCAGGTTTTATAATCTGTTTTTCCTATTGAATAATGTATTACTAATAATGGCCCATGCCAATGAATCATCTAAAACTTTAATTTCAATGTCTTTGGAATATTCCATCTTTTGAATGTAACAAAATTTACTTTAACCTGTCCCCACTTGGGGGAATTAGTAGTTTCCTTTTTTTCCCCCTGATCATAACTAATTCTCTAATGTATCAAAACTCTCCTATAGAGCCATAATATTCCTCAGTAGCATATTTAGTTGTTAGGGTATAAACATATTTAGGAGTTGACATATACTTAAGTGGCATATTCTTTTAATTTTCCTCACAGATGACAAAGCATCACTCTTGGAAGGTAGATTTTTTTAAAAAGTAATTGAAACTCTTCTGGAGCCTTGTCCCAGGAAGGAAGGAGATAGAGAAGCTGTGAAATGTTATTTCCGTAATATGACTAAAGTTCTTGAAAGTTGCATAACCTGCTTCTAAAGACATTTTCAGAAAGACAGAGTGCTCCAGAGTTGCTCTGAACAATCTTTAGACTAAGTTTCCAGCCTCACAATACAGCCACTTTGAAGTGCAGTTCTCAGTAGTAGAGAAATTCCACACATTTGTTCCTGTGCTAATATATCAGTATTATAACATCATACTTGTATCTTGTGTACGTGTGCCCATGTATATTTGTCTACAGGTACTTTATTTACATGTAAATGAGTTATACATTCATTTCCATAACTATCACAATACCTGTCCTTGGTGTGGTGAGGAAAAGGGCGCAGACTTTTCCAAGATTCACCGCCATTCTTTCATTATAACTCAGAGTCGGGGCATTGGACTGCACCCACGGGAGCTGCTCATCTTGGCCTGAACCATTGAGCCTGTCCATCTTATGTCATCACTGTCTGATGAGTAACTTGGGAGTTTTAAACTCTGACTCCTGTAACTCAGCCCTCAGGTGAGCTGTCTCAGTGCAGGGCTGGTTCCTCCAAGGCAAATTTGCTTTGTCTCAGTTAAGCCAACTTTTTCGCAATTACTGTGCATAGCCAAGAAAACGTTAATAATAATTAGTCATTTTGAACAATGCAGTTTGTTAAAATTTATTTATAATGATAATATTTATTTAATAATAAATAATTATGCTTAATAATAAATAATAATTGTGGATTATTTAAATAATAATTATTAAATAACAATTGTTTAATAGTAAATAATAATTGTTATACATAACAATATAAGTAATGAAATAATAAATAAAATAATAATATAAACAAATACTTTTAGACATATTTTGTAAGACACACCTCAAATGCCAACCTCTTGATTGTGTAGATTACTGGTTCTCAACAGGGGCAATCTTTCCCTCAAAGGCAGTATGGTAATATCTGGAGACATTTTTGGTTGCCCCAACTGGGAGATAAGGAGGGGGTGCTACAGGTATCTAGTGGGTAGAGGCCAGGGATGCTGTTCTATAGCTTACAATGAACCAGGATTGCCTCCTCCCACCACCAAAGAAGTTCCTAGTCCAAAATGTTAGCTGTGTTGAGACTGAGAAACCCAGCTGTAAAATATTTATTCATTTATCTCCACCCCAACTTGCCCAATAAGAGAGTTCAGAAAATTTATAATACCCCTTTGTGATCATTTTAGTTTGCCAAAGGGCTGCCGGTGCAAAGTACCAGAAATGGGTTGGCTTTTATAAAGTGGATATATCTGGGGTAAAAGCTTACAGTTCCAAGACCATGAAAAGTCCAACTCAAGGCACCATAAGAGGTGATTTCTCACCAAAGTCAGCTGCTGTGGGGTGAAGCAAGATGGCTGCCAATCTCTGTCGAGGTCTCCGCCTTCCCCTCCAGAATCTATCGTCATCTCCCAGAGCTCAGCTGTAGGCAACTAGGCATAGGGCTTGTCTCTTTCTGGTTCTCCTCTATCAATTGTGGCTGCTCCACTTTCTTCCTGTGTTCAGCTGTAAGTTATCAAGCATATGGCTCATCTCTCTCTGGGTCTCAGTGGCTTGAGCCTCTCTGGGGCTCCTTTTCTTGCAGCTTAGCTCTGGGTGAAACTTGAGTCCTTCCTCTCACATGGCAGGACCAAACATGGTGGCTTCCTTTATCTGTGTCTGTATCCGTCTCTCTGTGTGTCTCTGTTTATATCAGACCTAGCAAGGGAGCAGAAACCCAAGTTGACTCATACCTCACTGACATAGTCCAATCAAAAGCCCTAAAGCAATCTTATCAAGTAATCTAATCAAAGGACCCTCAACTGAATTTAATGCAATCAAAGGGTATCACAACCACAGGAATAGATTAATTTAAAAACATAATCTTTCTCTTTTGGGGATTCATAAAATAATCTCAAACTACCACAGTGATCAATCAAAATTTCTGAAATGTTTTTTTGAATTGAAAGGTTTATCTTTTTGATGTAGAAATTTTATTTATTCCTCAATTACCATATATGCAAATTAAAACATCATGGCATTCTGGGATTTTTATTTCCTTGGATCTCCCACTTAATTCTTTGCTGGCCTTATTTCAGATATCTGAATCACCACCATGATGATGGATACTTGCTCAAATGCAAGGCAGTGTTATTTTGGGCACTGAGGAGAGCTAGAAGAAACGTCTATTTAAAATTGTCATTGTCAATTACTGATCTTTATTTATACGTGCAGCGAGCACAAACTGATAATGCCAAGAGCAGATGCAAAGAGAAGGTCCAATACCTTATTAAATAATTCAAGAAATGCCAACTATTGGGAATAAAGCCATGTTCCATGAAACTGGGAACCATATTTGTCTGTTCTCCACAGAATCCCCAGCACTCAGCATGCTGTCCAGTACATAGTCGGTGCTCAATAAATGTTCATGGGATGAAATAAATAAGTAGTGTAGCAGGGAGGAGTTTTGAGGGAAATCCTTACATAGGAGATTTCAACCCCTACTACTCAAAACACTTTGAAATGGCTCCAACTCCATTTCCTGAATGCTGTGGAAATATTGCCTATGAGCATGAACTGCTTTGTGTGAAAATTATAGAGTTGTCTTAGTTTCTTTTGGCTACTCAAGAAAAGGCTATGCAAAAGGAGGGCTTAAACAATGAGAATTTAATGGCTTATGGGTTTGTTTTGTTTTTTCACCTATTTTATTTTTATTTTTATTTATGCCCCCCTTGCTGCTTGAGCTCGCTGTGTCCATCTGCTGTGTCCCCGTGTCTGCCTGTCTCCCTCTGTTGCATCGTCTTGCTGCGTCAGCTCACTGTGCCGCCGCGCGGGCCCTGAGCTCACCGCGCCATGCTGGAGCTCCTTCACCAGGAGGCCCCGGGGATCGAATCCAGGGTCTCCCATATGGTAAAAGGGAGCCCAACCAATTGAGCCACAGTTGCTTCCTCTGGCTTACAGTTTTGAGGCTGGGAAAAAGTCCATATCAAGGCATCATCAAGGTATCATCAAGGCAATGCTTTCTCCCCAAAGTCTGTGGTGTTCTGGGGCTGGCTGCCAGTGATCTTTGGCCCTTTGCTCTTCTGTCACATGGCAATGCACATGGCGGCCTCTCCTGGCCTCTCAGCTCTCTTCTGGGTTCCATTGAACTTCAACTTCTTACTTCCTGTAACTTTTTCTCTCTCTGTCTCTCTGAGTTTCCTTTTACAGGGCTCCAGTAATAGGATTAAGAGTCACCCTGGGCCACACCTTAAGTTAAGTAACTTCATCCAAAAAGGTATTAGTGAGAACGCATAAACCATATACAAATATTATATAACATAACACTCACCTTTGCAACCCCCCTAAGGTAATAGTGAAGAGAACATGAGCTAAAAATGTGAAGCATAAGATGATGGCTAAGATGGTGTCCAGAGGAAAATAATCTGTGGCAGTAAGAAAGAACAGGGACCTAGTGTGCAAAGAAGGTGGTTTGGGGGCCCCACAGGACATGAGTTGGATCCCCCGATAGAGGGACAGACAGCAGGAGTCTGGTTCATCTGCTTGGCTCTCACTTTCTGTCTTCCAGGTGCACTTCCCAATTGGGAGTCCTTCTCACACATCTTCTCTGGGCTCTGAAAGCAGAGCACTCCCTCTACTCAGCCTACAGAGAGCTGCTCCCCAGGCTGCCTGCACAGAGGGCCCTTTGCCAGCCCTGCAGAAGCCTCTCTCTTTCTTTCCTAACTCCTTTCTGATGTTTAACTCAAAGGGACTGGAAGGAGAAGGTGAAGAGGGCAGTAAAAGAGACTTAGCAAGCCCTTGACTTCGTTTTCAGTATATTCTTAGCTGGCCTTGGGTAAATCTGCAACAAAGTCCAACCCAACACAGATAAAGAACTTTCCCACTTAATTTTTAATCTCAGGGCTTTCTTTTCTTTGTCTGTGAAGCAAGGGTAAGATTATCTCTGGGCATAGGTGTGAATGAGATGGTCCTTGGCCTTTTGGACGCCCACACTTGCTTTCACCTTCAGCAGGTGCTCACACCCAGCGAACCCTGGATCTCACACCATCTGTGACAGTGCATCCCCCTCCCAGAGATAGTCCTCATGCCCTGGGGTTTCTGAGCCCCTCCTTCGTCTCAGTAGGGCCACAGGTTCAGAGGGCCTGAGGTATATGACAGTTTTACCACAAATAATAACAATCAGTGTAGCCCGAATTACACACCAGTCCCTGTACCAGGTGCTTTGTGTATATAAATCCATGTAACCCTTCTAATAAGCCTAGGAGACAGGTCTCAGCACCATCCCCATTTCACAGAGGAGGAAACTGAGGCAGACACTAGCTAATGCTAGTAAGTTGCATTTTTGTGGATTTGCTTGAAAAGTTGATCCTCCAATTATAATGCTGTTTCTATGCAAAAATGCTTTCTGGCTTTTGGAAGTCCTAATAAACATTTCAACACAATCGACCTCAGGACTTGGAACCCATGTTGTAACAGGGATTGTTTCAGCCTCTGTAGAACTTTGGGGGGCAAGACCCTTTGGCCTGCCCTTCACATCACACACTCACAAGTGCTCACTTCCTCCCTCACCTCCTCCCTCTCCCTCTCCTCTCCCCAGGACAAATATTGATAAGAATGAAAGTACTTGAACTTCCTTCTCACGCAGATTCATGTTTTGTGAGAGCAGATCTTTCTTTTAATGGAAGAAATCACCATAAAGAATATCCCCAAAGTTGGCCAAAATGATGAACTAAGAATTACTCTACTTTTACAATAATAAGAAATTTTAGAAACAGGAATTATTAGCAAACAAAAAAAAGTTTCAAGAGGGAAGAATAGGGTAAAGCTCCATGTGGGAGGGAGGGTGGAAATGGAAGAACATCTGATTTGCAAAATTGTCCATTGCAGGAAGAGCTGGGGCAAGGAGCCCGAGGTGTCAAACGTGAAGGAAGAAGCAGGCTGGGTCAGGGTTTAGTAGCCATGGTTTTCTGTTAGGAAGCATGAGTCATCATTTTCAAGGGAATGAGCAGAATGAGCAGGTCACTTCACCACAGTATTTTCTTTCTGGTGAAGGAGGCGTTGGAGCACCTCTTAGGGCCCTTTCAGTCTTAGATTCTGTGGATTGGAAGAGTTTGTCAATAAGCAGAAACTTAAGAACAGAACCATATAGCTAACTTGTTTTTCATAGTGTTTTGAGAATGTGTTGCGTGTTAGTCAGGATTCTCCAGAGAAACAGAACCAATAGGATATATCCTATGTGCATATATATGTGTGTGTATGTATGTATATAAATATATAAGAGATTTATCATAGGAATTGGTTCATGTAACTATGGGGTCTGAATTCCATAGGGCAGGCCACAAGTTGGAAACTCCAAAGAAGGTGACATTGACTTTCCCAGTAGAAGCCACAAGGTGGAAAACTACAATGAAGATGAGGTTGAAGTCCCCAGGAGAAGCTAGCTGGCTGATGTAGAGGCAGGAACTCTTCTTTCTTACTTCTGAAACCATCAGTTCTAGCTTTAAGATTTCCAACTGATTGGCTGAGGGGACTTCTTTCATTGCTGAGGACAATCTCCTTTGTTCATTGTAGATGCAGTCAGCCATAGATAGATGCAATCGACTATCCAAGCAACTTCATCAACAAAATAGCCTCACGGTAACAACCAGGGCAGTGCTCGCTTGATCAAGCAACTGGACACCATAACGCAGCCAAGTCAACACATGAAATTAACCATCACCTGTTGCTCGCATATTATGACTGCAAAATCATAACACACCTTTAAAGTGCAAATACTTTTGTACAGTTGTGAGAAAAGTCATTGACCCGCGGTGGGGTTGGTGGTGCTTCACGGAGGCAAGCCCAGTGACGTCTGCAGGCAAATGGCTGTGTGAGGGAGCTGCACCTTTGAGACCCAGTGCCACCACTGCTGACCTGAGCAGTGTGCGTGTGCACGTGTGTGTGTTTGTGTGGGCGTGTGCATGTTTGCTTTTGCCCAGTCCTGGGCGTGGGTGCGGTCAAAGCGGTCTGCAGGTGGTTTTTCCACGTTGGGGCTCGTGAGGGCTCCAGATGGGCTGATGTCACCGTGGCTTCTTGTGAGTCAGACGGGAAGAATGTGTCAGCAGGCGTGCCTCTCTGGGCAGATGTGGATGGAAATATTAGGATTTTCTGCCTGGAGCTCAAGCCCTTTCTCAGTCGGTGGGAAAGGGGCTGCTGCTCGGTCTGCTCAGCAGGAACCTCTGACAGATGGAGACCCACCTGGGTGTGGGAGAGCTGAGGGGAACATCCTGTTAGCACTGCAAGAGAGTTTTTTCCTGCAGCTTCTTTGCATTGCTGTGGACCTGTTCCCGAAGAGAAGGTACCACAATGAGCTGCTGATTCCAGAATATCCCTCCAAACCATATAGGCCAGGCTCCCTCCCTCAGATGGTAAAACTCTCAAGAGTTTCGCCTTTCTGGTGGGCAGGATTCTGAGACCCCTGCATTAGGAGAGGGTCCCTGATGGTAATCTGAAGCAGGCAGGAGAGTGAGACCCGTATGGGGTGGTGAGGGGGAGCCCCTTGGTACATGTGGCTTTTGTGGTGGGTTGTTAGGCTGGGGAGTGGGCAGAGCAGCGGTGGGTCCCAGAACATGGGATGACCAAGACACACAGAGAAAGATGGCCATCGTGATATTGAGTCAATAGTCAACAAGCATTTATTAAGCACCTGCTGTGTGCCAGGTACTGTGCTTAGGCATGAGGATTCATTACTGAAGACCACCCCCCACACATACTGCCCTCAGGGAGCTTCTGGTCTAGTGGCAAGATAGGGGCATTAACAAAACAACTACACAACTAAATGGTGGATTTAACCGTGCTGTCTACCATTCTTTGAGTACTTTCTGGACCAAGCACTTTACATGCATATCTCATTAATCTACTAAAACCCTAGGAGATCAGTACCCACTATCTGATCATCCCAATTTATAAGTGAGGACACCAAGTTTCCAGAAGTTTAAGTCATTGCCTAAAGCATCCCAGCTTGCAAGTGTTGGAGGCAGAATTTGAACCCAGGTCCTGTCTAACTTCAAGGCCCTGCAACTGACCCCTCCTTGAAGGCCAAGGAAAGTGAGCACAGTGGTTGTGCTGAAGGGGGCTGGGGTAGGGACAGCAGGGGCCAAAGGCATCAGAAGGAAGTGAGAGGACCCTGAAGCCAAACCTCACTTTTTTGCAATGCAGCTTAGGACCAGATATGTCTTCAACAAGAATGAGGGACATGGCTTCTTGCCCCAAACCTCATTGACCCCTCTGACCCAAATAGC
>JAQZBX010082962.1:0-13453 GCA_029593785.1 Cabassous unicinctus
TCACTTCCTTACCTCCCCAAGCGTGCTGAAGCTTTGATGCTTGTCAGTGCAGAGTGATAAAATTGGCTGACTCTGCCCCCTCTGGGGCCAAGCCTTAGTATTAGTGGGCAGCTGGGTAAAACAAGTTTGCTCAGCAATTTTGCCTCTCCCCTCAGCCTGGCACTGTTTTGAGCCGGCTTATCTGCTCCCTAAAGCTATGAGGGGGTCCAGGCAGCCAAATCCACAGAAGTTAAACCCCTCCCCACCTTCTGTCAGAGCCCTCCCTCCCTCAGAGTATGCTTCCACATGCCAGCAGGCAGCGGGAGTCGTGGATGTAGGATCCGCGGCTCCAGCCAGCTATTTTCAGTGTGGGCGTGGCTCAGCCGTCTGTGTTGACCACCACAGGCAGGCTCAGAACTCACGAATCTCCACCAATCACTTCACGTCTTCGATCTGCCCACTGCTAGATGACCCAAGCTTCTCACTCTGTGCACCCACAGCACAGACCTTCGGGCAGGACCGTGTCCACAGTCGGCCATCCCCAGAGATCTGGATCGTGAGTACCCACCTAGATCGATGCCATCTTGGTCCTCTCCTTAGCTTTTATTATAAAGTGATTTGTTCTTTCTGAATCCTTGTGAAGGACTTCCCAAATGTTATTTTATTACACTGTGTGCACTCATACTTTCATATCCATCCTCCAGAGATGGCTTTTGCAATGTTGGAGTCAACAACATAGATTTTTATTCCATTATTTTCCTTACTGTTCAGTCACAGAAATATATTACATTAATGTGGAATATACCCAAAATATATTGAGATGGTATTGTAATTTTTATTTAGTGTATAATTAAGCCTTTGGCTAAATGAATGAAAGTATATTTAGTTAAGCTTTTTTTATTGTGATTTTGTTTATTTTTTTTCTAATATTTGTTGACTTGGAGTGATATTATGAATGAGAATATGTTTTCTTTCAATGAAATTTACTATTTCAAGTGTGAAGTTGCTATACAATAGAAAATTTTCCAGATTTCAGTCTCTAGTTATTTATAGCAGGATAATTCATATGTCTCAAATACAAAAACCACATTTGACAGCAGAGTGTGGTTTAAATTTAGTCAAAATTTCTCTAAAAGCAACAAAAACAACAAGTTGAGAAACAGCTTTAGCCTGATAGTGGGTCATAGAAAAGACCAAATGCTTAACAATGGATTACAAAGTTACCATGAGGCCTCAGATGCCCATCATGAAATGAGATGACCCAAAAGCCATAAAATTGGATGTGCACAACCACAACAACACTCCCCCAAAAAAGGAAGTGATTTATATGAGATAGGGCTTGAGCAGGTCCTGAAGGCACAAATAAGTTACCCAAGGAAGTGGCCTAGATGCCCATGCCCGTCACTTCCACCATGTTTTCTTTACACCCACAGGAAAGGAGTCAAATTGAGAACAATATTTTTTCTGGGATACATACAACTTCAAACCACTACAGCACTAACAAATATAAAAAACCAGATTATATAAAAATTTAAACTTTACATGAGCTCACAAGAAAGATGAGGTTGGAAAAACATCCAATAAATTAGAATACAAGGAGAAACAAGACCCTCAAAAAGGAGATAGGACAAATGAGCTGTTTCATCTTTTGCAGAGGGTGGGAGAAGGTATGCATACTATACAAGCATACTGGAGAATAGAGACAAATTATAAAAAATTGTTAAAGACAAGCATAGGTTAGAGTGTTAGGTGTGAAATGTAGTAAATCCTAAAATCAAGGAGTGTGTATTCATTCTGAAAATATTCTTGGCAAATCTTGTCTAAGTGTCCCTTAAATAAATAAGGGGCAGGCTGAGAGTACTTCAGTCAAGGTCAGGGTGAACCCTAAAAAATACCAAATATACCCCTCCTCTTTTACTAAATGAGAAACTACTATTACTGTACAAACTAGAGCTTTATTCTTACTTTAATCTTCCCAAACAACAGATAAAATTTATTGATGTACCCAATCATAGAATCACTCCTGCTTTCTGACAGCATCCAATCAAATAAATTTTAACATATGCTCTCTCCCTATATACTCAACAGAAGCCTAAATCCTATAATAGGTTCTTTCTAAAACTCTCTTTCTTATGAAATACATATTTCCTCATACCATTTGTACTTCCTTTCTGCAAAGAGAAATAAAACCAAATTGTTCAGCCACATGTGTTCTTGGTAGTCTTTGACTAAAATCATTGACAATTACTAGGTTAAATGATCTAATAGAGAAGATAAAACAGGTGTGGATTCATGAGAAATTTAATAATAGGGATGAAATGTCTTATGGAGTGTCCAAAGAAATGTTAGAATTAGAAATTTTAAAAGCACACACAGAATGTAAGACATGAAGAATTCCAGCAACAGGATTATAAGTAGATTCAATACATCTGATGAAAGATTTAGTGAAATTTATGATGAGCCAAAAGGAATTAACCAAACATAAAATACATGAAAGGAAAAAAAAAAGTGTTTGGAATAATATCCAAGTGCTGTGGGAAAATATCAAATATTATATAGACATATAGTTAGAGTAGACAATAAGAATAGAAAAATAGGGGAGATAATGGACCAACATTTCTAAAAATAAGGAATGGATTCCATCTACAGGTCTACAGATGGTAAGAAGACCCCAATAAAAATGCCTACAAATAGCAAATAAACCAACAATCAAAACACATAGTGTCATTAGTCTCACTGCTTAAAAACAAAAAAAAGTAGAAAATTATGAAGGCAATAAGTGGAAAATATAAAGTACTTAGAGAAGGAAAAAACATGAGATATTATCAGACATATCATAAAAAAAGAATGATACAGGACAGTTTCAGAATGATGGTGTTGGAGTAACTCAGCAGGCACAGCTGTCTTATAAAATAGGAGAGAAAACATAGTATTCAAAGGGAGCTGCTTTTGGGACATGCAGACGAGGAGAGTGCTGCACACATCATCTAGGAGGGACTGGGGACAGAAAAGCAAAGAGGCCAAAGGGAAAACTGTGAGTTGCTGGACATGTAGCTGAGAATGCTGTCCAACCCTGAGGTGAATAGAGTGAATAGAGTGGGTAAAACCTGTGGCTGAGCAGCCAACAGAGAACAGAAAGGACATGTTCCTCTCTTTGAAAAGGGAAGGTGTGGCTGAAGGCTGAGTGTGGCTTCTCTTCAGTGAGTTTGACCAACAATGTTCAGTTTTGAATTGCTGTCTTAAAATATCTAGTCCATGGAAATTGAAGGATTTACCTCCATGGAATGGTTGTTCTGAAGAGTGCCATCTGCTGGTCAGCCAGCAAAGTGAAGGAAGACATAGCATGCTGCCCCCATTTCCTTCCAAGCCATTGTAGATCTGGTCTATACTCCATTAGTAGCTCTCTGTCTTTCTTTTGATAACTTAAACAGGGCAATCTTAAAATTCTAGAAAAAAACTATGCAAATATCAAAGAAGAGCTGTGAAATAAAACCAATAGGCAATAGAGGAAATTAATCAACAGATTAAACTTACCAACACAATCAGATGTCTAGATATAAAATTAAATAACAAATTATACTAAGAAACAGGAAGATATGGGCCAGTCAAAGGAACAATCCAAGAATCCAGATAAGAAAAATGATTTAAGACAACTAATAAATGATGTTCACAGAAATTTTAATCATTTTAAGGAGTTGAAGGGAAATATGGCTAAAGAGATAAGTGTTATTAATATAAGAGTCAGTGAGCATAATGAACAATCTAAAAGCCTGCAAAGAAAATTATCAGTGCTTATGGGAATGAACGATACAACAGATGAGTTTAAAATGCATTACAGGTTATGTTAACAGCCATATTGTTATATTCTTGCATCAATGTCAAAGAAGTTATTATATTAATGCTAAGCATCAATAATCGGGGGTATGGGGTTTTTCCTTTTGGAATAAGGAAAACTTTCAGTGGTTTACTGGTGCTATGACTGCACAACTCTGTGAAGAAAATGAGAGCCACCAAGTATACACTTTGGATAGAATGTACAAGGCATGGGACTGTATAACACAGTGAACCATGTGGTGGAAGATGGACTGTGGTTAACAGTAAAAATATAAGAGTGTTCTCTCATGAACTTTAACAAATGTACAATAATAATACATAGTGTTAATATTAGGGGGTGGATGGAAAAATATACCAATTATAAGCTATGGGCGATAGTTAGTGGTAATAGTCTGATCATACTTTTCAATACTTTGTAACAAATGATCCACAATAATATAAGGAGTTGGTGGAGGGGTGATGTAGGGAATTCTGCACATTATGCATGATTGGTTTGTAAGTTCACAAATTCCCTAATAAAAATAAACATAAAAAAATGCATTAGAGGCATGCAAGTACAGATTTTAATTGGCTGAGGAAAGAATTAGTAAATTGGAAGACAAAGCAACTGAATCTGAAAAGACAGAAGAAAACAAAGAGAAAAGAATGGAAAAAAATTGAACAGGGTATCAGCGAATGGAATTATAGCATGAAACACATAAAAATATATTTTATAGGTGTTCTAAAAGAAGAAGAGAATGGAAAAGGGGTAGAAAGAATAATTGTGGAATTAAGGACCAGAAATATTCCAACCGTTATTAAGACATGGATATCAATATTCAAAAATGGCAACATACTCCAAACTTCAGAAACCACATAGGTGACAAGAGTTTGATTTCCATTTTATATAAAGAGATCACACAACTCAATGACAAAAACACAAGCAACCCAATTAAAAAATGAGCAAAAGATTTGAATAAATACTTTTCCAGAGGAAATACAAATGACCAAAAAGCACATGAAAAGATGTTCAAAATCACTAGTTATTAGTTAACTTCATATCAAAGCTACTATGAGATATTTCACACCATACAGAATGATCATTTTTTAATTCTTTTTTAAACAGAATACTACAAATGTTGTAGAAGATATAGAGAAATATGAACACTTTTTCCCTGTTAATGGGAGTGTAAAATGGTGCAGCCTCTGTGGAAAATGATTTGATGATTCCTCATTAAGCTGAACATAGAACTGCTATATGATCAAGCAATCTCACCACTTGGAATATATTCAGAGAACAGAAAGCAAGGACCTCGACAGATATTTGCACAGTAATGTTTGTAGCGGCATTACTCACAATTGCTAAAAGATGCAAAACACCTAAATGCCTGTTACCTGATGCATGGATAAACAAAATGTTTAATATTCATATGGTGGAATACTATTCAGCTATAAAAAGAAATGAACTGGAGAAGCACATGACAACATGCATGAATCTTGAGGACATTATGTTGAGTGAAAAGCCAGACACAAAAGGAGAAATATTATATGGTCTCACTGGTATGAACTAATATAATGATCAAATTTATGGAGTTTTACTAGTTAGTGTAGGTTAGTGGGAGACAGAATGAAAGTTGAGATGGGGGAATTGATTATGAATGTATGTAGAATGTTTAATAAGTTCAATTTTAAATGGATGAATTTGATGGTAGAACATTTTTTTGTGTGTGTGGGTAACAATCAAAATTTTCACAATACAAACCAATATTTGTAAAATGATATATAGATATATATATACATATATGTGCATTTTAGGGAGTATACAAACTCTCTAGAGTAAGTCTAGAGAGATTAAAATTAGTTAAAAGACAGCTAGATGACAATCTAGGGACTGTATAACATAGTGATTTTGATGGTAGAAAAGGATTTTACTTAATAATAGAAATACAAAAATGTTGTTCTACCACAAGGTGTTAAGGTTATTGTGAGGCTGAAGAGGTGCAGCAGCATGAGCCATGGCAGTGCTGAGCCCCGAGGGGCTCCAAGTCTCTGTAGACCGCCTCAGGCTGAGCCCAGACTTGGAGGAGCAACTTGGCGCGGAGGATGCCCTGCTGCTGCGGCTGCTGCTGCTGCTCCTGCTGCTACTACTACTGCTGCTGGTGCCAAGCCTGCTGCCAACCTTTCTCCCATGGAGCAGCCAGAACCCTGGAGGCTGCGGAAGAGGCTTGGTGTCTGGAGCTGCACTGGGGCTTTGGCTTGGAGGACGGGGATTTAATTTTCCCCTTGGATTAAGGACCAATTGAGATGGTTTCATTGTAGCCCTTATACATTTTGCATGGAGTTAATCTGGAGAGTTGTACTTTGCTTTTTAGTGTTCTTGGGAATAGATTTTTTTCTTCTGAGAATATTTATTGCCTCATTAAATTAATATATCAGATAGTTGCATTAATTTAAAATTCTGGAATACTAATTGCCAGCTGTTATTGACTAGATGTTGACTAAATGTCAGGTGTTGGAACATGGCCAATGGGTTAGACATATAAATCTTAGCTTTCACTAAAACAACAAAGAAAAACCCAGAGGCTGCCCTGGGGACCTGCTTTGGGGCACAACAAACCAGGACACTGTGTGCCAATTCCCAGAAGAACAAGGGTCAGAGACACGAAGAAGCCAAACAAGTAATCATGAGTTATTAAATCTCCCAGCTGCCAGGAAGTGCTCCCTTCTCCCACCCCTGAGATATTAAGTGAGGGTAAAACTCCTGGTGAATTTTATCTAACTGAGAGTACAGCAGACATCTACCTCCACAGGAAGGTGTTCTGAGCCATCTAGGAGGTTACTAGACAGAAAGGGAAACCAGGAATAATTGGGGGATGCTTACCTCAGTGGCTGGAAGGGTCACACATGCCCAGTCCTAAGGTCAGACAGACTAGGTGGAGACCCAACCCTCTGCTCCAAACGGAAGTGTGACAGCAGATTTCCTGAGAGGAAGAAGGGTATGGGAGAGTGGAGAGTGATTTTTCAGTAGTGAGTTCAGCAAGCTGGGCCCCTCTTGAATATCAGAAAGGACTCCGGCTCAACAGGGAGAGGGGAGCGGGATCATCTCAGGCTAGCAGTCATGCCCAGCCACCTACGTAAAGAGAGGAATTATTTCAGTGAAGAGGCAGAGATAGGTGGCAATCAGCACCACTCCAGCTGACTGCAGAGGATCTAATCTGCCCAAGGGAAAGGGGAGAATAGGCTTCTGAAAGCTTAAACAAACCAAGGAACCATAATAGCTCAGTAGGAGAATTCTTGCCTAACATATGTGAGGTCCCTGGTTCAGTTCCTGGCTATTCCTTGAGAAGAGATCCAACAGGTTGTCTTGCATCCAGCTGAAACTTTGTGACAGGAAACCTATAGACATTTTCTTGCTATTAACTTTTCTTGGAGCTCTTATTTAAACAAACAAACAAAAAGGTCATTTTCGTTTATTTCCCTTACTTTACTCACTAAAACCCAGTTCAAAACCCTTAGAGAGCAGGCTGCAGGGTGAGTGATTGAGGAAGGCCAGCAGCCTGAGAAGATCCTTAGGTGTCTAAGAAAGAAGCCTATTTTTCCATGCTTATTATTATTATTTTCTTCTGTCTCCTTTTTTTTAAAAAAATGAGTTGCTGCTGTTTTGTTTTTTACTTGTATTGTATCCCCTCCCTTTCTTTCTAAGCTTCTTTCTTTTTCTATTTCTTTCTTTTATTCTTTTGGTTACTGATCTATTCTACCTATGCTATTTCTTTTCACTCCTTCATCCTTATATCTTTTGTTTTCCATTGTTGTTCTTTCATGCTACCTCTTTTATTTGGTCTACAATTTTTCTGGTTTGTATTTCTCCATCTCTCCCATTTTCTCTGTATACTTTCTCTTTTTTATTTTATTCTTACTCTCTTCTCTGTTTTATTTTCCCCTCTACTCACCATTCTAGCATTTTAATTCATTCTATGTATTTGTTTCTCTATTCTGTTTCCTGTTTCATTGTTTCAATTCCACTTTCCTAATCTTATTTCTCTGTGCTTCTTACTTGTGTTAATTTTTCAGTTTCCTAGGTCTTGTACATTGGCTAACCTGCCTTTTATTATTATCATTGTGTATATTCTTTTTGTCTTCCTATCTCTTTCCTTTCATCTGGTCCTAATTGTTTTTTACTTCAAAGGAACATAGGCAATTCTCTCTCTCTCTCAAAAACAACAACAACAACAACAACAAAAAAAAACACAAAACAGCTGAGTGGGTGCAAGATTCTGCCCGAGTTAGCTGTTTTGGGAACCTACAGAGCAGGAGACTTCAGAGCATTGATCTGGAGGGAGATGGATGAAGAGATAAACTCAAGGTGCTGCTGGCTTGATTGATCATTACTGTATTTCCTCCTCCTTGGTTTCTCCTTTTTTTTGTGTATACTGGTTTTGTATACCAAGGCTTTCTCTTTTCCTTCCCTCTTCATTCTACCTTGTGCTTTCTCTTGTTGTTATTACATTCCACCTCTCTTTGAGTAGTCCCCATTTTTTCAGGTTTTAATTTCTACCTCACCTATCCTGTGTTCTACCTTTCATTAACTTTTCATTTTGGTTTTCTTTTCTCTTTCCCTCTCTCCTCATCATAATGGCCTTTTAATTGAGTACATATATTTTTCTCTATTTAGTTTCCCATTTCATTGTTGGTACCCCACTTTTCTATCCCTATTACTCAACACTGCTTACATGAGTTTACGATTCATTTTCAAAGGTTTTAAATGTTTCCTGTTCTAACAATTATGATTATTGCTACTATTATCCTTTTACTTTTCTCACCTCTTTCACTTTCTCTGGCCCTAAATTTTTCCTCCAAGGGAACATAGACAAAAGCAATGAAGTAGAATAAGAAGAACAACAGGTCAAAGAGAAAACTTAACACACACACAAAAAAACCATCAATTAAATAAATCACTAGAGTAAAGAAGGAAGCTAATCAACTGAATAAACTCATCAAGACAAAAGATGACCAGAGGGCAACAAAAAATTGCAAACTATACTAAGAAAAAGGAAGACATGACCCATTCAATGAACAAACTAAAAACCAGGAGGAGGTGCAGAATATTGAACAACTAATCAAAGTTGTCCAAACAAATACCATGGAGCAAATTAATTAAGTGAATGAAGAGATTAAGGATATTAAGAAAACACTGGGAGAATATACTGAAGAAACTGTAAACATACATATAAAGATAACAGATATGATGGTGATGAATTGCGCAATCCAAGAAATAAAAAAGACACTGGAAACATGTAACAGTATTTTTGAACAGGTGAAGGGAAAAATTAGTGATGTGGAAGACAGTACATCTGAAATCAAACAGATAGTAGAACAGATAGATAAAAAGATAGAAAACATCCTACAAGGACTTAGGGATTTGAATGATGTGTTAGTCAGCCAAAGGAGTGCTGATGCAAAATACCAGAAATCTGTTGGTTTTTATAAAGGGCATTTATTGGGGTAGAAGCTTATAGTTACTAGGCCATAAAGCATAAGTTTTTACCTTCACCAAAGTCTGCTGCCTTGTGTAAGAGCACAAAAGCTGCTGATGTTTGCTTCAGGGTTCAGGCTTCATGAGTTCCTCTCTTCCCAGGCTTGCCTCTCTCTGTGATCAGGCTTTCTTTTGTCAACAAGGCCAGCTGTAGACTATCAGGCAAATGGCTTGCTTCTCTTCCCAGGGCCTTCTCTCTTTCCTCACAAACAAGCTCCTCTGTACACTACCTCAAGCGGCTCCAGCTCAAGACTCCACATCACAACTCCAACTCAAAATGGCTCCAACACTAACCTTTGCCATGTCTTTTATCTTCAAGATCCCACCCACCAAGAGGTAGGGCTCAACACGCTATTGACATGGCCCAGCCAATGCCCTAATCATAACTTAATCATGCCCAGATTAGCAGACCAGATTACAAGCATAATCTAATACCTATTTTTGGAATTCTTAATTACATCAAACTGACAAACTGCTATAAATGACAACACAAATCACACAAACACACATATTATAGGCATCCCAGAAGGAGAAGAGAAGGGAAAGGGAACAGAAGGAGTGTTGGAGGAAATAATGGCTGAAAAAATCCCAACCCTATTGAGGGAGAGGATGCACAAGACTAGGAAGTGCAGCACACCTCAAACAGTATAAATCCCAACAGCCCTGTTCCAAAACATATACTCATCAAAATGTCCAATGCTCAAGACAAAGAGAAAATACTGAAAGCAGCAAGAGAATAGAGAACCAACATATAAAAAGGATGCTCAATGAGATTAAGTGCTAATTTCTCATTGAAACCATGAAATCAAGAAGGCAGTCATATGACATAGTTAAGGTACGAAAGGAAAAAAAACTTCCAGCCAAGAATTATCTGTCCAGCAAAGCTGGTATTCAAAAATGATGGAGAGATCAAAATATTCACAGATAAGGAGAAACTAAGAGAGTATGCCAATAAGAAACTTGCCCTTCAATAAAAATTAAAGGGAGTTCTGTAAGTTGAAATGAAAAATCAGGAGAGAGACAGATGGATGACACTGTAAGAAGATCTAAAAATATAAAAAGAGAAATAAAAACAACATATAACATACATAAAACCAAAGAAAATATGGCTAAAGCATGTAATTCCTTGAGAATAATAACGCTGAATAATAATGAATTAAAGTCACCAATCTAGAGGCACAGATTGGCAGAATGGATAGGAAATATGATCCATCCGTATGTTGTCCACAAGAAACCCACTTTAGATGCAGGGATTCAAGAAGGCTGAAAGTGAATTGCTGGAAAACAATCTTACAAGCAAATAATAAACAAAACAGGGTGGGAGTAGCTATACTAATATCAGAAAAAATAGACTTTAAATGTAAAACTATTGTAAGAGACTAAGACAGACACTATATATTAGTGAAAAGGGTACACTTTCAAGAAGACAGAAAAACATAAACATTTACACACTTAACAGGGGCATCTCAAAATACATGAGACAAACCCTGGAAAAAATTAGTGGAGAAATAAATGCCTCTACAATTATAGTGGGGGATTTTAATACACCATTATCACCATTAGACAAAACATCTAAACAAAGAATCAATAAAGAAACAATGACTTTGGTTAATACACTAGAGGATCTGGACCTAATAGACATATACAGAACACTACACCCAAATACACTGGGATATACACTCTCCTTGAGTGCACATGGATCATAATACAAGATAGAACACATGCTAGGCCACAGAAAAAATCTCAATGAATTCAGAATGATTGAGATTATACAAAGTAATTTCTCTGACCACAATGGAGTGAAATTGGAAATCAGTAAGGGTCAGAGAACCTGACTAGGCACAAAGATATGGAATTTTAAAAAGACTCTATTAGACATAGAGTGAGTCAAGGAGGAAATCTAACAGGAAATCAGTAACTACCTTGAAATGAATGAAAATGACAACACAACATATCAAAACCTATGGGAGGCAGCCAAAGCTGCACTGAGAGAGAAATTCATAGCCATAAATGTATATATCAAAAAAGAAGAAAGAGCTAAATTCAAATCTTAACTGCACACTTGAAGGAATTGGAAAAAGAACAACAAACAAACCACAAAAGAAGTAGAAAGAAGGAAAAAACAAAGATTAGAGAAGATCTAAACAAAATCGAAAATAAGAAAGCACTAGATAAAATAAACAAAATGAAAAACTGGTTCTTCGAGAAGTTCAATACAATTGACAAACCCTTAGCCAGACTAGAAAAGAAAAAAAGAGATCACTTGCAAATACATAAAATAAGAAATGAGGAAGGGGATATCACCACTGACACCACAGAAATACAGAGCATCATATTTTGAAAAATTATATGCCAAAAAATAATAATAATTTAGAGGAAATGGAGAAATTCCTAGAAAATCACAAGAAGTTTACATTGATGAAAGAAGAAATTGATGAACTCAACAGTTCAATTAAAAGCAAAGAGATAGAATCAGTCATCAAAAACCTCCCAACTAAGAAGAGCCCAGGACCCAATGGCTTCACAGGTGAATTCTACCAAACATTCCAGAAAGAATTAAAGCCAATACTGCTTAAGCCTTTCCAAAAAAATAGTAGAAGGGGCATTGCCTAACTCATTCTATGATGCCAACATTACCCTAATACCAAAGCCAAACAAAGTTGCCACAAGAAAAGAAAATTACAGACCAACCACTCTAATGAACCTAAATGCTAAAATCCTCAACAAAATACTTGCTAATCACCTTCAACAACATACCAAACCAATTATACAACATGTCCTAGTGGGTTTCATCCTGGTTATGCAAGGATGGTTCAACATAAGAAAATCAATCAATGTAATACACCACATTAACAGAGGGAGGAAAAAAAATCCCAAGGTCTTCTCTATAGATGCAGAAAAAGCATTTATGTAGAAAAAGCATTTGACAAAATGCAACACCTTTTCCTGATGAAAATACTGCAAAAGATAGGAATAGAAGGAATCTTTCTGAACATGATAAAGTGTATATATAAAAAACCCACAGCTAACATCATCTTCAATGGTGAAATCCTAAAAGCTTTCCCTCAAAGTTCGGGAACAAGACAAGGATGCCCACTATCACCAATCTTTTAACATTGTCTTAGAAGTTGCTCAAGCACTGAGGCAAGAAAAAGACATAAAAGTCACCCAAATTGGAAAGGAATTAATAAAAATGTCACTATTTGCAGATGACATGATCCTCTACATAGAAGGCCCTGAGAAATCCACAAGCTTCTAGAACTTATAAATGAGTTCTGTAAAGTCGCAGGCTATATGGTCAATTCTCAAAATTCAAAAGCAATTTTTTACACCAATAATGAACAATCTGAGGATGAAATGAAGAAAAAATACCATACACAATAGTAACTAAAAGAACCAAATACCTAGGAATAAATTTAAAGATGTAAAGGACTTATATACTGAAAACTACACAACACTGTTAAAGGAAATCAAAGAAAATTTTAATAAAATGGGAGAATATTCCCTGTTCATGGATAAGAAGACTAAACATCATCAAGATGTCTATCCTACCCAAAGTAATCTACAGATTTAATGCAATCCCAATAAAAATCAGCACAGCATTTTTTAATGAATTGGAATAACTAATTGCAAAATTTATTTGCAAGGGTAAGAGTTCCTGAATCAATAAAGACATATTGAAAAAGAAAAATGAAATAGGAGGTATCGCAAACCTGACTTGAAAACATACTAAAAAGGTATTGTGGTCAAAACTGCATGGTATTGGCACAAGGATAGAAAGACCAATCAATGGAACTGAATTGAGACTTCTGATATAGATCCTTGCATACACAGTCATCTGATATTCAACAAGGCCACTGACACCACTCAACTGAGAGAGAATGGCCTCTTCAACCACTGGTGTGTGAAGAACTGGATATCCATAGACAAAAGAATGATATAGGAACAACATCTCACACCTTATACAAAAATCAACTCAAGATGGATCAAACATCTAAATATATTAACCAAGACTACAAAGACCTTGGAAGGTAATGTAGGGAAGCATATACAGGACCTCATAATAAGAAGTGGTTTCATGAACTTCACTCCCAAAGCATGAACAGTGAAAAAAAGAAAAAAAAAAAA
>JAQZBX010082963.1:0-13452 GCA_029593785.1 Cabassous unicinctus
AGAACTCTGAAAGCTGAATTTATATGTTTTGGAAAGCATTTGGCCTTGTTTATAGATTATTTTTCTCTCTCAAAGTGTTCAATATATTAGCCTTTCCTCATTAAATTAGAAGCAGTGTGTTGTACAGTTGATAAAGCATGGAATTTGTGGTGAAAAGAACTGGATTTGAGTGTTGACTATGTTATTCACAATGATTTCTTAAACCTTCCTTAGCCTCATTTTTCTCATCTGTAAATTGGCATAATGATAGTAACCTTAAAGTGAGGTTTCAAATGAGATCAAGTAAATGAAAGGGTTCCATAACTGCCAGAGTGAAGGTATGGGAAAATGGCAGGAATTAATAATGTTATTTTTAGTCATGCTTTTGGTAGCTTGTCTTGGAAATATTGACCTTAATAATGCTAGCTGTTATACTTTCAGGGTGAAAACCAGGACAGCTGCCAAATATGGCCTTACAGCACAGCCCCGCCTGGTGGATATCATTGCTGCAGTCCCACGTCAGTAACAAAAGGTCTTGGTCCCCAAATTAAAGGCAAACCCCATCAGAGCAGCCAGTGGGGTGAGTGATTCAGTTCAAGAAATGTTGATTGTATATGTGTTCTTCCCGAGATCCCTGCCTTCATGTAACAGTCAGGTAATAAGGTGGAATTGGGAGATTCAGACAGATAAATTCTATATATTATGATAGGCTTAGTGAAGACACGAGCAGAAAAGTATAGAGGGAAGAGCAGGAAAAAATTAAAGGAGTGGATGATGGTTTTATGCCTTCTTTAAAGGTATAGCTCAAGGTTTGTACCTTAACACAATATGGTAAATGTTGGCCATCTTAAGCTGGTAGCTTTCAATATAATTGGTACTTATAAAAGTTACTTTTTTTCTTTTGAGGTAGTGGGTCAGGGGATTGAACCTGGGACCTCATATGCAGGAAGTCAGTGCTCAACCACTGAGGAATACCTGGAGATTGCCAAGATGCAACTGCTCAAGTCTGCCTGTTCCTATTACAAAATTGCCCCTGTCCAGCCCTGTGATTAGAGCCAGTTGCCTCATCATTCTGAGCCCCAGTTTCCATCTCTGTGAAATGGGGTGATCTTGAATGATCTCTTAGACAGCTGGCACAAACTGGAAACTTTGATTGGCAGCACCCAGCAGAGTGCCCAATGCACAGAGTGCAGTGTTTGCAGGGGAGGGTGGAGGCATGTCCCTGGGAAAGGCCCTCAAGTTGAGATGGTTCTTCCACCCAACCACCAGGCCACCAAAGCGGAACTTAGTACCAGGAACAGCTCCCACTCCAGTGCCCAACTTTTGTGCAGCCCTTCTCTGAGCATCACAGACACAGCCAACTATGTCATTGTGCACTTGGCTGTCTCTTACAGCTCTAAAGTGGAGGAAATGAACATGAGCCTTGTCCCAGTGTGCCCTTAGGCAAGGGAAAGTAGGTGACTGCCCACCCATTTTCCTGAGATGCTTTCCTGGATTGACTCTTCCCTTCCTGGTGCCAGGATTCACTCTCTCCACCCACTAAAAGGGTCAAGAAGTCCTAGCTCCATAATAAAGCTTTAGAAGACCCTTAGATCTAGACACAGGTCCACAAGCTCCTGCTTATTTCATTGTTCCTAAAGGCCAATGATTTGACCTTCCTGTAATTCCCAGAGATCTCAGGTGTCAAACTCTAGCCACACCTCTACCTCCTGGCCACCAGCTCCTCCTCCTCCTCCTTCTCCTCCTCCTCCTAGCCTCCAGCAGCATCTCCTCCTCATTCTGGAATTCCACTTTTTGTGATGCCCTTTGAAACCCCTACATTTGCTCTTTCTCAGGGTTTTGCATCACAAGTCCTTGTTGCTACTCTACAACTAGTGGGAAGTGCTGCTGCATCACCTCATCAACCTGGACAAGAACAGCAGCAAGTAGAAGGGCATCCTGGAGAGTAGGCTGGACAGGGTAGGCCCTTGGCCACCCCCCACTGAACCCTCAGTGAAGGAATAGGGGGGCACCACAACACCCCACCTTACAAAGGAGGACACTAATGTAGGCAGCCTCATCCCTGGCCAATGCACAGGGAGGGCGCTGCATTGGGGGATGTACATAATATGTCCACTAAGTTTCCTCCAGCTCTGGGATGCCGATGCCCTAAGACACATTGTCTGCTTGCCTACTCCTGAACAAACAATGATCCTCTCCTTTCCCTGTGTGATCTGATCCAGATGCTCTCTTCAGCTTGCTCATCTGACCATGTGTCCCACTCTACTAGTCTCCACTCTGAGCCCACCAAGCCCTGACCCGTGAAAGATTCACCCCTGCCTCCACTGTTCTTCCTGTAATCCCACAGATGCTTTGGACTCATTTACAAGGCTGGTCTCTGAAAAGCATGGCATTTGTGGCCAGATTGCCCTGGATTCAAACTCTTATCTTGGCCAAACCCACAGATGGGTCACATGACAGAGAAGATCATGTCATCATTTCTCAGAACCTCAGTTTCATTGTCTGCATAATAAGGTCTTTCCCTGAGTACCTATCCAATGCCTAGAACAGGGCTGACTCCTGGGGATATAAACATGATTGGATATGGTTCCTACACTTGATTAGCTCACAGTCTGATGAGTGTAGACAAATCATATAAATAAACAAATATTGCAAAGAGAAAAGTTCTTAACTCAGCAAATGCTCCATAACGACACAAGGAGAGGTGACTGTGATAAGTGCAATAGCTTCTTATATACTATAAACTTTTGAAAATTATAAGACAATAATACTAATTCTGCCACTTCCTCTGAGAAGGTCTATCAGGATCTATTAAAATCTAATCATTCAAGATGAATTTCACCAAGTAGTCTTGGGCCAGGCACCAAGGACCCAAAAGGAATGAATATGGCTCTTGCTGTGGGGTGGTTATAGTCCAGTAGAGAGAAAGGCAGGGCACTAAGTGGTGTAATATGCATTGTACCCAAGGCATATTACACCTGCTGTGGGAACCCAGAAGAGGGAGCCACCTACTTGTTCCTGGAAACACTTCCAGGAATTTGTGACATTTACCAAGGCCATAAAATATAAGCGGGAGTTGGTAAGAAGGAAAGAAGGGGGAGCAAGGACATTCCTCACCAAGGAATGGGGAGAGCTGGTTGTGACTAGTCAGTATTTGTGTGATTGTGAATTGTGGATGAAGAGACAGAAAGAACAATCACAAAGAATAATTGCTGCAAGGATAGCAGCTGTTACAGCATAATTTTTTACCCTCCCTGAATTCCCCTAAAGTAGCAGACAGAACAACTAGCAAGACAATACCAAGAACCCACAGATAACATATATGAAAATGTCTAACAACACCCACTAGATATCAACATGTGAGTAAAAGGAATTAGAGGAAAGGCTATAGGGTGTCTTAAGGTTCAAGAACAGAAAAACCCCATGTTGTCAGCTGGTAGTCAATGGAAATTAAAGCTGAAACAGCAGGTGAAAGGTGCTGAAGGCCTCAATTGAGACATGAGTGTAAACAGACCTTAATAAGTTCTGGAAACTCAACAATATTTGTAGGACTGTGAAGTCATCCCACACCCAACAAGGTAAAATTTACTTCTGGAGTCAAGTAAAAAATTACCAGGCATTCAAAGAAGCAGGGAAATATGACCCTCAATGAGAATAATTAAAAGATCAGAAATGACACACATGTAAAAATTAGCAGACAAGAGGATTTAAACATCTAATATAACTCTATTCCATATGTTCAAAAAGTTGAGAGAATGGCAATTTAAAAAAGGTTAACATCAAATGTCTATACCTGAAAATTACAATGTGTGAGAGGAAAAGTGATTGGATGAAAGTTATGACAAATTAGACATTGCAGAAGAAAATATTAGTAAGCATGAAGATATAAGATTATAAAATATCCAAAATGAAAACAGAACAGAGAATTTTAAAAAATAAACACATCATCAGTGATCTAGTTGTGGGCCAACATCAAGTGATCTACTATACATGTAATTATAGTCCCTAAAGAGTGGGGTGCAGAAAAAATACTTTAAGAAATAAAGGCCAAATTTTTTCCAAATTCAATAAAATGTATAAATTTGTACAAAGATTCAAAAATATCAACAACCCCAAGAACAGGAAACATGAGAAAAAAATGTACCAAAACACAATATAAATTTCTCAAAATAAGTGCTTTGAAAAAAGTAAGCTTTCCCCCTAAAATCAGAAACAATGTAATTATTTGTCATCTCATTATTTCCATTTAGTGTGTTTGGAGGTTCTAGCCTATATATTTGGGTGAAAAAAAAGGGGGTCCTCTAGATTGGAAAGGAAGAAGTAAAACTATGTTTATATCTAGATAACATTATCTATGTAGAAAAACCTGGAGAATCTGCATAAAACGATTAGAAGTAATAACAGAATTTAGCAAGTTTGATCTATTAATAGTGAATGATTAATAAAATTAAAACTATGAAGTCAGTATAAATATGACATCATGTGAAAAACCTGTCAACCAAAAATGACAAAATATTGTGGAGATAAAGGAAATCAAAATAAATGGAGAGGTGAGGTATATTATGTTCTTGGGTTAGAATGCTCACATGGCTAAGATGTCAGTTCTCCCCAAATTGATCTACATATTCCATGCAATCTCGATTAAAGTCCCCATATTTTTGTTGCAGAAAATGGCAAGCTTATTCTAAAATTCCTACAGAAATTTGCAAGAGAATATTATAGTTGAAGGCCTAACACCACCTGATTTCAAGATTTATTATAAAGCTATAATAATCAAGACAGCATGGTATTGGTGCAAAGATAAACAAATATAACAGTGGAATAAAATGGAGAGAGCTGATATACGCCCACACATACATGACCAATTGACTATTGACAAAAGTGGAAAAGCAATTCAATGGACAAAAGATAGCCTTTTGTAACAAAAAGTGATAGACTTTCTGATTGGATATCCAAATGCAAAAAAATGAACTTTAATTCACACCTTGCACTACAGTCAAAAATGAATTAAAAATGTATAACAGAGGGATTGTGGGAAGGTGGTGATGGACTAACACACAGAGCTCAATTCTCTCACAAAAACAACAGAGATAGGCAAAAGCTTTCTAAGGTACCTGCTTTGGGGGTCAGCAGACCAAGACAGTGCTACAGGACTCCCATGAGGGTGAGGGACAGATGAAGAAGTGGAAATGACAGTCATGAGTTACCAAGCCCCCATGGCAGCCAGGATGGGCTCCCCTGGGAGAAAATCTGTGACCCATTAGTGAGTCTCTGGCCTAATTTTGAAAATCTTACGCTGGGCAATTTTAAAGACTGAGAATAAGTTGAACCAAATATCAAAAGCTCTAGAAAAAAAAAAACAATAGGCAAGAGAGAGAAATTGGCATTCTGAGTAATTTCACCAATATATTCAGATGCCTAGATATCAGCAAAAAGTTATGAGCCATACTAAAAAACAGGAAGAGATGCCCTAACCAGAAGAATAAACCAAATATCCTGAAGAGACACAGGATTTAAGATAATCAGTGATAATCACACAACTCTCCTAAATCACTTCAAAGAATTTGTAAAAAATATGACTAAAGAAGTAAAGGATATTAAGAAGACACTGGAAGAGAATAAAAAACAATTTGAAAGCCTGCAAAGTAAGAGACCTTTTGGGAATGAAAGACGTGATGGAAGAGATTTAAATTACATTAGAGGCACATAGCTGATTTGAATTGCTTGAAGACAGAATTAGTGATTTTGAAGGCAGAATATCTGAACTGGAAAAGATAGGAGAACAGAAAGAGAAGAGAATGGAGAAAGTGGAAAAGAGTCTCAGGGAATTGAATGACCATGTGAGCTGCACAAACAGTCACATTATCAGTGTCCAGGAAAGAAGAGAATGGAAAAAGGGCAGAAAGAATATTTGAGGAGATAATGACCAAAAACTTGCCAAACCTTATGAAGGACATTATTATCAATATCCAAGAAGGACAATGCAACCCAAGCAGAAGAGTCAAATAGACCTACCCTGAAACACCTACTATTTAGAATGACAAATATCAGGGATAAGAGAGGATTCTGAAAGCAGTCAAAGAAAAGAAAAGCATCACATACAAGGGAAACTCAATAAGATTAAGTGCCAACCACTCATCAGACACATGGAGGATAGAAGAAAGTGGTATGATGTATTTAAGGTATTGAAAGAGAAAAATGGCCACCAAGAATTCTATATCCAAGAAAACTGTCCTTCAAAAATGAGGGTGAGTTCAGACTTCACAGGCAAAAAAACCTGATAGAATATGTTACCAAAAGACCAGAATTACCAGAGATATTATAGGGAATTCTGCAGCCTGAAAGAATAAAGAAGACAGAGATTTGGAGAACAATGTAGAAATGAAGATTATTAAGAAGGGTAAACTAAAAGACAAGAAGATAGACAATAGAATGATATGACTACAGAAAGCCATAGGACAAAATGGATGAAGTAAGTAATACCTTTACAGTAAGAACATTGAATATTAGTGTATTGAACTCCCCAATAAAAAGACAGACTGATAGAATGGATAAAAATATATGAGCCATCTATATGTTGTCTACATGACATCCACCTCAGATGTAAGTACACTGCAGGGTTAAAACTGAAATGCTGGCAAAAGGTATTCCATGCAATATTCCAGTAACCAAAAAAGAGCTGGAGTAGCGATACTAATATCAGACAAAATAGGTTTCAAATGCAAAACTGTTATAAGGGATGAATAAGATAATTATATATTAATAAAGGGGGCAATTATCCAAGAGGAAATAGGTATACTAAATATTTATTCACCTAACCTGAGTGTTCCAAAATACATGAGGCACACATTGGCAAATCTAAAGGAAGAAATAGCTATCTCTACATTTCTAGTTAAAGACTTCAGCACACCACTCTCAGTTTGGACAACATCTGCACAGGGGAAAGGAAACAGAACCTACATAAGATGATAAATTAAATAGACCTAACAGACATCTACAGAGCATTGCACACCAATGCAGCAGGATATACTTTTTTTCAAGTGCTTATGGTTCCTTCTCCAAGACTGATCACATGTTGAGTCAAAAGACAACTCTTAATAAATTTAAAAAGATTGAAATTACACAAAACACTTTCTCTGATCATCATTGAATAAAGCAAGGAATCAATAATGGATGGACAAAGAGAAAATTCATAAATATACAGAGAGTAAATAACACACAAAAAAATCAGTGGGTCAAAGAAGAAATTGCAAGACAACTCAGCAAATATCTTGAGAAAAATGAAAATGAGAATACAACATATCAAAACCCATGGGACATTAGAAAGGCAGTGCTGAGAGGGTACTTTATAGCCCTCAATGCTTACATTTAAAAAGATGAAAGAGCAAAATTTGTTGATCTAACTGCACACCTGGAGGAATTAGAAAAAAAACAAACAGCAAACTAATCCCAATCAAGCCAAAGGAAAGAAATAATAAAGATCAGAGGAGAATTAAATGAATTTGAGAGCCAAAACATGTAGACACAATCAACAAAATGAAATGTTGGTTCTTTGAGAAGACAAACACAATTGATAAATCGTTAGCCAGACTGACACAGAAAAAAAGAGCAAAGATGCTATTAAATAAAATCAGAAATGAGAGGGGGGACATTACCACTGACCCTCTAGAAATAGTAGATATCAAAAGAGGCTACTATGTACAAATGCATGCTAAAAAGCCAGACAATGTAAAGGAGACGGTCAAATTCCTATAAACACCCAAACCACCTACCCTAACCCTAGAAGAAATAGAAGACCTCAGCAAACCAATCACAAGTGAAGAGATTGAAAGAGTCATCAAAAACCTCCCAAAGATGAAAGCCCAGGACCAGGTGGCTTCACAGGTGAATTTTACCAATCATTCAAATATCTACTATTAATCTTGCTCAAGCTCTCCCCCAAAAAAATTGAACAAGAAAAAGCACTACCAAACACATTCTATGAAGCTATCAACCTAACCCCAAAATCAGATAGAGATATTATAAAAAAAGAAAATTACAGACCAATACCTCGAATGAATATAGATGCAGAAATCCTCAAGAAAATATTTGCAAACAGATATCCAAAAGCACATTAGAATTATACACCATGATCAAGTGGGTTTTATCCCAGGTATGCAAGAGTGGTTCAACACAAGAAAATCAATTAGTGTAATAAACCACACTGATAAATTGAAGTAGAAAAACCACATGATCTTCTCTATGTAGAAAAGGCATTTGACAAAACACAGCACTCTTTCTTGATAAAAACACTCGAAAAAATAGGAATGGAAGGAAACTTTCTCAATAAGGTAAGGTGCCTATATGAAAAACTTACAGCTAGCATAGTACTCAATGGTGAAAAAGTGAAAGTTTCCTGCTGAAAGCAGGAGTATGACTAGGATGCCCACTATCACCATTGTTATTCAATATTGTGCTAGAGGTTCTAGCTGGAGCAATTAGGCTAGACAAAGGAATAAAATGCACTCAAACAGGAAAAGAAAAAAGTAAATCCGTATGCACTGATGACATGATCCTATACCTAGAATCTCCTTACAAATCCACAGCACAGCTACTAGAACTAATACACGAGTTCAGCAAAGTGGCAAGATACAAGGTTAATATGCAAAAATCAGTAGCATATCTTTTTTTTAAATTTTCTTTTGTACATTTAATATTGAAAATATAAACAATTAAAAACAAAAGTAAACACAGGTGAATAAATATATACATTTCTCAATTAAATGTACTGGATACATAAAAAATTTTTTTTTAATCAAACAATATGTTACACAATATATTTGGTTCATAGTAAGGCACTCATACAGTATTAGTCCTTGTGTGTTTGGCTTGCTTCACTCAACAAATTGTCCTCCAGATTCATCCATGTTGTCATACAATTTACGACTTCATTTCTTCTTATAGCTGCATAATATTCCATCCCGTGAATAGACCACAGTTTGTTTATCCGTTCATCTGTTGACAGACATCTGGGTAGTTTCCAACTTTTGGCAATGGTGAATAATGTTGCTATGAACATTGGTGTGCAGATGTCTGTTCGTGTCACTGCTCTTAATTTTTCTGGGTATATACCCAGTAGTGGTATTGCTGGGTCACATGGAAACTCTATATTCCACTTCTTTAAGAACTGCCAAACAGTCTTCCACAGTGGCCGTATCATTCTGCATTCCCACTAACAGTGAATAAGTGTTCCTATCTCTCCACATCCTCTCCAACACTTGTAGTTCTCTATCTCTTTAATACTGGCCATTCTGGTATGTGTGAAGTGATATCTCACTGTAGTTTTGATTTGCATTTCCCTAATCATGAGTGATGTTGAGCATTTCTTCATGTGTTTTTTTGCCATTTGTATTTCTTCTTTGGAGAAATGCCTATTCAAGTCTTTTGCCCATTTTTAAATTGGTCATTTGTCTTTTTATTGTTGAGTTGTAACATCTCTTTATATATCCTGGATATTAAACCTTTATCGGATATGTGATTTCCAAATATTTTTCCCATTGAGTTGGCTGCCTTTTCACCCTTTTGACAAAGTCCTGTGAGATGCAAAAGTGTTTAATTTTGAGGAGGTCCCATTTATCTATTTTTTTTTCTTTTTTTGCATGTGCTTTGGGTGTAAAATCCAAAAACCACCACCTACTACAAGGTCTTGAAGAGGTTTCCCTGCATTTTCTCCTAGTAGTTTTATGGTCCTGCCTTTTATATTTAGATCTTTGATCCATTTTGAGTTGATTCTTGTATAAGGGCTGAGATAGGGGTCCTCTTTCATTCTTTTGGTTATAGATGTCCCAGTTCTCCCAACATCATGTGTTGAAGAGACTGTTTTTTTCCCGTTAGCATGGACTTGGTAGGTTTGTCAAAAACCAGTTGACTGCATAGGTGAGGGTTTTTTTCTGGGTTCTCAATTTTATTCTACTGATCAATGTGTCTATCTTTATGCAAGTCCCATGCTGTTTTGATCACTGTAGTTTTGTTTTGTGTTTCAAGGTCAGGCAGTAAATTCCTCTCACATCACTTTTCTTTTTAGAATACTTTTGGCTATTTGGGTGTACTTTCCCTTCCAAATAAATTTGGTAATTGCCTTTTCTGTTTCTGTAAAGTAGGCTGTTGGGATTTTGATTGGTATTGCATTGAATCTATAAATCAGTTTGGGTAGGATTGGCATCTTCCTGATATTTAGTCTTCCAGTTTATGAACACGGAATGTCTTTCCATTTGTTTGTCTTCATTGATTTCTTTTAGCATTGTTTTGTAGTTTTCTGCATATAATTCCTGCACTTCTTTGGTTAAATTGATTCCTAGGTATTTGAGACGTTTTGTTGCTATTGTGCATGGATTTTTTTCCTGATTTCCTCCTCAGGGTTTTCAATATTAGTGTACAGAAACATTACTGATTTTTGCATGTTGATGTTGTATCCTGACACTTTGCTGAACTCAAGTAGTTTTGTCATAGACATTTCAAAATTTTCTAAATAAAGATCATGTCATCCACAAAGAGGGAGAGGTTTACTTCCTCTTTTCCTATTTGGATGCCTTTTTTTCCCTTGCCTAATTGCCTTAGCTAGAACTTCTAGTACAATATTGAATGACATTATTGACAGCAGGCATCCTTGTCTTGTTCCTGATCTTAGAGGGAAAGCTTTCAACATTTCCCCACTGAGTACAATGTTAGCTGTGGGTTTTTCATATATGCCCTTTATCATATAGAGGAATTTTCCCTCTATTCCTATCTTTTGAAGTGTTTTTATCAAGAAAAGATGCTGGATTTTCTCAAATGCCTCCTCTGCATCGATCAAGATGATCATGTGTTTTTTCCCTTCAATTTGTTAATTTGGTGTATTATGTTAATTGTTTTTTTTATGATGAACCACCCTTGCAAACCAGGAATAAATCCCACTTGGTCGTGATGTATAAGTCTTCTGATATGTTGTAGGATTCTATTTGCAAGTATTGTGTTGAGAATTTTTGCATCTATGTTCATTAGAGAGAGAAGTCTGTAATTTTCTTTTCTTATAGTATATTTATCTGGCTTTGGTATTAGATGTATTTGGCTTCATAAAATGTGTTGGGTAATTTTCTCTTCTCTTCATTATTTGGAAGAGTTTAAATGGATTGGTGTTAATTTTTTTGAAATGTGTGGTAGAATTCACCTGTGAAGCCATTTGGTCCTGGACTTTTATTTTTGGGAGATTTTTGATGACTGATTCAATCTCTTTAAATGTGATTGGTTTGCTAAGTTCCTGTATTTCTTGTAGTGTCATGTAGGTTGTTTGTGTATTATAAGAATTTGTCCATTTCATCTAGCTTGTGTAGTTTGTTGCCATACAGTTTCTCATAATATCCTTTTATGATCCTTTTTATTTCTGCAGGGTCAGTTGTTACTTCGCTTTCATTTCTGATTTTATTTATTTGCATCTACTGTCTTTTTTTCTTTGTTAGTCTAGCCTAGGGGTTTGTCAATTTTATTGATCTCAAAGAATCAGGTTTTGTTTTGTTGATTTTCTTTTTATTTTATTTTTTGTTGTTCTAGTTTTCATTTATTTCTGCTCTAATCTTATTATTTCTTTTCTTCTGCTTGCTTTGGCAATGGTTTGCTGTTCTTTTTCTAAGGTCTCCAGTTGTTCAGTTATATCTTTGACTTTAGCTCTTCTTTTTTAATATAGTAATTTAAGACAATAAATTTTCCTCTCAGCACTGCCTTTGCCTTTAGTATCTAAGTTTGGATAAGATGTGTTTTTATTTTCATTCATTTCCGTATATTTACTAAGTTCACTTACAATTTCTTCTTTGACCCACTGATTATTTAGGAGAATATTCAGGCTCCACACATTTGCAAATTTTCCTCTTTCCCACTATTGATTTCCATTTTCATTCCATTATGATCTAAGAAGGTGCTTTGTATAATTTCAATCTTTTTATTTTTATTGAGACTTGCTTTGTGACCTAACATGTGGTCTATCCTTGAGATAGAGCACTTGAGAAAAATGCATAACCCGCTGAGTTTGGGTGCAACTTTCTGAGTATGTCCATTTGGTCTAGCTCATTTATCATATTGTTCAAGTTCTCTGTTTCCTTGTTGATCTTTTGTCTAGTCATTCTATCTAATATGTGAGTGGTGTGTTGAAGTCTCCAACTATTATTGTAGAGACATCTATTTCTCCCTTCACTTTTGCAAGAGTTTGCCTCCATGTATTTTGGGGCACCCAGTTAGATACATAGATATTTATGACTGTTATTTTTTCTCAGTGGGTTGTTCCTTTTATTAGTATACAATGGTCTTCTGTATCTCTTAGAACATTTTTGCATTTAGAGTCTGTTTTGTCTCATATTACTATAGCTACCCCTGCTCTTTTTGGTTTCTGTTTGCATGGAGCATCTTTTTCCAACATTTCACTTTCAGCTAGTTTGTATCTCTGGGTCTAAGGTGAGTCTCTTACAGGCAGCATATAGATGGCTCATGTTTATTTTTTATCCATTCTGCCAGCCTGGTGTCCTAATCCCTAGAAGATTTTTTCCAATCCTTTTCTGTCCATCCTCTAGTAATTTTTCTGAGAGAGAAGAGAGTCCCATGTCTTTCTAGTCTGCATCTTCCTAGAAGTATCTAGCAGAAAGGTTTTTATAGTCATAGCCATGCTTATTCTAAAATTCATATGGAAAGGCCATATGTCAGCCAAAACAATTTTGAGAAAGCAGATGAAAGTGAGTTGGAGGCATCACTAGATCTGATGCTATGGCCTAGTGCATAGCTCCAGTAATAACATGGTGCCACTTCTCAGTAGGTTAGCCATACCTGCCATTGCATCAGAACCCAGAACCCAGAAGTAGAATGACACAAATATTCCCAAATGATTTTTAACAGATGTACAAAAGGAATTCTGTGAAAGAGAGAGAGCTTTCTCAACAAATGTTGCTAGAGCAATATGGCAACCACAGGTAAAAAAATTAACCTCAACCTAAACCTGACACCTTAAATAAAAACTAACTCAAAATGGATCATAGTTTTAAATGTAAAACATTTAGAAAAATAGGAGAAAAATCTTTGGGAAGTAGGGGTGGATAAATAGCTGGTAACTTGGCACTAAAAGCACAATCCATAAAAGGAAAAATTGATAAATTTAAATTTATCAAAACTAAAAACTTGTCCTCTGTGAAAGACCCTGTTAAGAGGATTTAAAGACAAATTACAGACCTGGAGAATATATTTGCAAGCCAAACATCTGACAGAGGACTTGTATCTAGAATATATAAAGAATTCTCAAAACACAACAGTAAAAAAACCAAACAACCCCATTAGAAAATGGGCACAAGACATAAACAGACATTTATCTGAAGAGGATATACAAATGGCAAATAAGCACATGAAAAGATATCCAATGCCATCAGCCGTTAGGGGAATGCAAATAAAACTATCTACCTGTTAGAAAGGATTAAAAATGCT
>JAQZBX010082964.1:0-13457 GCA_029593785.1 Cabassous unicinctus
CTCTTTTGTCCCTCTGTCCTCTGGGTGGTGTGCAGTCTTAGACCCTAGAATATCTATTTTGGGTCTGTTTCAGCCTGTTCTCTAGCTATTTTTCTGGAGAATAAATTCCTGTGTGTTATTAGTCAGCCATCTTCCCGGAAGTCCTTCACAATCTACTATTTGTTTTATTTGCATGTGGCTTTGCTTCTTAGCATGTCCTTAGCAAGAGGAGAGGAGCTGGCAACCCAGGTATCTGGAAACGGTAATGTACAGTCTAGTGTTAGCCAGCATGTTGCCAGATAAGCATGCAGATATTTTGCACACCAGGATTTTAGAGATATTACCTAGTCATAGGGTATTTGAGTGGGGGGCGGGGGGAGAGAAGATGAAGAGCTTCAAACTAATATCCTTTCTCTTAGGGTGATCAATGAGAGGAATTTCCTAGAGACTCCAATGATTGCTACCAAGAAAATGAGGGTCATGACACTAAACAATAATAGTCAGGCTGGAAAATCCAGGGCTCAGCACTGAGTCTAGAAGCAGCTTGCTTCCTGCAGAAGAAAGAGCATGTTTAATGGGGTCCACTGCCAAGTCTAATGGGGTTCTAATGTTGGTTCAACCGTTTTTGTAATTGGCCAGTTATTTGATCTCATTGAAACTTAGTTTGTTATTCTATAGCATGGAGAAAAAGAACACATATTTGTGGAATCAATAATAGAATTTAAATAATGAAAGTATGCTAATTAACTTTTTAATAAAAGGGGCTCAATGAAAGACCACCATTTCTCACTCTTGCCATCTTCGTCTTGGGCATCCTGTTACTCCACGTGCTCTCTCCTACCCTCTTCTCGTCCTCTTCCTCATTGTGCTCTCCCCTTCCTCCCACTCTTCTTCCTCCTCATTCCCTACACATCCATTTCCTTCTCTTTATCCTCATCACCATCTGGCCTTGCTCATTATCCATTGCTATTATCCAGCTTTGGTCATTGTCATCATCATTTTCATCTTGGAATCCCAAGGCTCCTTTTACCTGAGTGTAGACTATGTTTCCATTTTAAAACAACACGAAGAAAAATAATGCTGAAGCCTTGAAATTGGGTAAGTTTAGGGTGAGCAGCCTTCCTGATTTGCCTGGGACTGAGGGGTTTCCTGGGGCCCAGGGAAAGGGAATTAGTCTCCCTGTGAGTCTCCTGTCCAAGGGCTTAACCTAGGAAACTAGGGTGAGGAGTAGGACAGGATGTCAGTTAGTAGAAAATAGAAACTCAATAGTATTTTCCTTTCTGTATTGATTTTGACCTATTGGATTGTAAGAGGAAGTGAATGGCTATTTCCTGAAATGATCGTGCCTGCATTTCCTCAAGCAGGGTTGCATGGTCCTGCGGATGATTCTAAGGGACATGGAAGATTGGGGGGGCTTCTTGTGGACCTTAGAGGGCACGGTCCATGACCGCCATGGTCTCTGAGCATGTGAGGGCTGCACCACTGATTGGGGTCCTTCTACCTTGGCCTTTGGAGAGCACGATGTTGGAACTACCTGTAATGATCCCCAACACTGAAATTTTATGACTGCCATCTCATACCCAAACCCAGGCTGCGGCAACCACCAGGCCTCCTCAGTCCGTGCAGTCACGCGTGGACGCGGCTCATTGACGCAGTTGGGAGGATCCTTTGCTTCAGAAGGGGATGGTCCTTGGGGTGCTCACCAGGGACTCTGATGGAATAATAGGACCTAGGGGTGAAGTGCATGATATCCAGACATAGGATTCTCTCCTGGTGAATTCCACCCGGGCCCAGAGCCTTGGATGTGCAGCCTCAGGGTAGAAGTAGTCCCAAGTCCTCTGTGATCCCTCTATGAGTGCTAAGGGCCTTATAAGCTCACCCTGTGCACTCATGTTCAATAGCCTTAGACATACGTTCAAGACACGCATTCCACTGACTTCATCAGGAGAGGGGAAGTTAGGCATCTGCTATTGTTTCCTGACATAGGGCCACTCTGCCCGCTCCTCCCCTCTCCACAGACTTAGGGTTTGGCTGTACTTTGTGGAGTCATTTCTGCGATGCCTGCTCTGATTTTTCTTTCCCTGGCCCTGCAACTTCCACTCTCAGTGTGCAGTGTAGACAATCCCTCCTGCTTTTCAAAACTGAAGCCCAATCAGGGGCAAACAACAAAATAGAGTGAACTTTTTTGGAGCATCTATATCTGTGGTCTGTAAATGGTAAAATGTCTGTGTATTTTTTTAAATGTACCTTGTCAATAAAAGTCCAGAACAATTTTTAATTAAAATAAAATAAATAAAATAAAGAGAAGGCTTGGGGGAAAAAATTAAAGCCCAGTGTTGATAGGGATGGGAATATGGTTATTGGTGGGGTTTTTTCTCACTTTATTCATTTCAACAAGATCCAGAGTTTTTTTGGAAAGAATTTCGACACCATTCTGGCAAAGGTATGCATTTTCCTCAGTAAGTGACTTTTCTCCTCCTCCTCCTCCTCCTCCTCCTAGCAGGTCAATTTTACTGATACATACCAACAAAGCATACAATTCATCCAAAGTGCACAATCAATGGTATTCGGCACAAGAGAGTACACACTCTTAACCACCATGATATACGGTCCTTCAAATGTATCTATCGGATGAATGGCCAGTCAGAAACATATACTTAATGTTTACTACAACTAAATGACAGTTTTCACTCTCAAGAAGCTTCCAGTTTAATTTGGGAAATAAGTATATAAATAGTAAA
Source organism: Cabassous unicinctus (assembly GCA_029593785.1). Classification (NCBI taxonomy): domain Eukaryota; kingdom Metazoa; phylum Chordata; class Mammalia; order Cingulata; family Chlamyphoridae; genus Cabassous; species Cabassous unicinctus. The sequence goes on from JAQZBX010082964.1 coordinate 2,721, forward strand.
CATATTATTTACATTATAAATAATAAATAAATATGAAAAACTTTGTAACACATGTCAAATTTATAAGTTACCAAGTCAGTAGCTTAGTCATTAAGTATTTAAAGGAAGGAAAGAACATTGTGAAGACTTCTTGGAGGTAGGATCTGAGCTGGTTTTTTAATACAGGGAATGATTCAGATAGGTAGAGGGAAGAAAAGGCATTTCAGGCTGTGGAATCAGCCCAGGGAAAATCTTAGAAACAAGGAAGTAAATCTCGGTAGAACTTCTATCAGGTCATGCCAAGGGGCAGAAAATTAATGTTGAGAGGCAGTAAGGGTAGTGGTTAAATTATCAGTATCATTAATGTCAACAAACTTACAGGGAGCGGATGTGGCGCAAGTGGTTGGGCACCTGCCTCCTACATGGTAGGTCCCAGGTTCCATTCCCAGTGCCTCCTAAAGAAGACAAGCACACAATAAGCAGACACAATGAGCAGAGACAATGAGCAGACACAACAAGCAGACAGATGAGGGAACCATTGGGGGGGGTAGGGAACATTTACAGAGGATTTACCATGTGTCAGGCACTACACTCAGTGTTTCATAGCATCATCATCTCATTTAATCCTTACAATAATGCTATGAAGTAAGTACTTTATTCACTGGTAAACGGAGAGATGAGATTTGAAGCCCAGAGCCCACCTTTTCAACTAAGATTCTCCACTATGGGTCTTGGAGGACAGACCTAAATTCAAATCCGCCTGTGTCCTTGAGTAAGTTTTAATCTCCCTGCACCATAGTTTCCTCAAAATCGGGGTAATACTAGTACCACTCTCATAGGATTGCAGTAAGGATGAATTCAGAGCATAACTGGTACAATGTCATGCTACAATCACCACCCAATCTCTTCCATCACTCCAAGCAGACACTAGATCCATTAAGTAGGTACTCTGCATTCATCCTTTTCCCCAACCCCTGGTAACCTTGAATCCACTTTCTGTCCCAGTGAATCTGCTCATTACAGATGTTTCACATAAGTGGAACCATACAATATCTGCCTCTCTGTGTCTGGCTTATTTCAGTCATAATGTTTTCAAGGTTCATTGTATACATTGCATGTACGTGCCGCATTTTGTTTATGCATTTGTCTGTTGATGGCCACTTGGGTGGTTTCTACCTTTTGGCTATTGTGAGTGATGCTGCTGTGAACACTGTACGAGTTATCTGTTCGAATCCCTGTTTTCAATGTTCTGGGATGTACACCTAGGAGTGGATCTGCCAGGTTGCATGGTAATTCTGTGTTTAACTTTTTGAAGAACTGCCAAAATGTTTTCTGCAGCAGCTTCTCCATTTTTACATTGCCACTGGCAGTGAACGGGGCCCCAATTTTTCCACATCCTCTCCACCTCTTTTTTGAAATAATAGACATCCTAGTGGGTATGAAGCAGTATTGAACTGTGGTTCTGATTTACATTTTACTGAAGGCTAATGATGTTGAGCATCTTTTCAAGTGCTTATTGGCCATCTGCTTATCTTCTTTGGAGAAATGTCTACTCAATTCCTTTGCCCATTTTTAAAATAGAATCATTTGTCTGTTGTTGAGTTTAGGAGTTCGTCATATATTCTGGATATGAACTTCTTATCAGATATATGATTTTCAACTACTTTCTCTCATTTTGAAGGTTGTCTTTTCACTTTCTTGGCAATGCTGTTTAATGCACAAAAGTTTTACATTTTGATGGTCTACTGTTAAGTTTTTAAAATGTAACATTCCAAGGTGGAAGCTTCCAGTGTGCTGTTTCCTTGGTGGGGTACATGACAGTTTTCCCAAACTGTTCTGCCCATTCCACATCTGGCTGCCACTGCTGAGCACCTCTGCTGGGCTGAGTCGGCAGGGTGACCCCAGGCCTGGGTCACAGCGCCTGGGCCGCGATGCCCCAGAGGCTGCACACAGCCCTGAGCGCCGCCATCTTACCTGCTGCAGACGCTTTCTTTTCTTCTTGTTCTTCCTTTTTTTTTTTAAAAAAAATAAATGTTTATTTTACTCCTAATGATTAAGACGAAAGATGTCTGTGAGCTTCATGTGGTTAATGTGTCAAATTAATTCTGGACCAATGTGTCCAGAATTAATTTTCTGCCTGTGTCCACCATTCCCTCGACTCCTCTCATTTATTCGGTCTCTCTGCATCGTCCTATTTCTCTTCAGAGTTGGAGAGAGACATCAATTTCCCCTCCTTCGGTTCTGCTTCCCTCCCTCTACCGTCCCACACACCTCACACTAGAACTGCCTGCACAGCTCTGCTCTCCCTGCGTGGCAGCATGGCAGTGAGCGGAGCCATCTCAATCAAACTGTCTCAGCCTTGGCCCAGGTCTTCCTGGCATGGCTGATACTAGCAATGGGTGACCAGAGGTGTTCCTAGAAGTGTATAATCCTTTGGCAATAGGACGGTGCTAAGAGGCTCTACAAAAAATTTTACCTGCAAAGTCACGTGTCTGCTAATAGAGCCAACCCGAGGATGACCATGGCTAAATCCCTGCCGAGAAGTCAGAGGTGCCTGTGACCCACAAGCAAGGATTGAACTCTCATATGAACACTTAGACTTTCATTTTATTGACCGGGAATGGCCCAAGCCTCCTGGGCCTGGATGCCAGAAAGGAGCAGGGAATAAACAACCTGCAATGTCTCGTTCTTTCTGATTTGGTTCTGTTTCACTAATGTTTTAAGGGATAACAGGAACTTGGGCTTTGTCAGCCAAAGGGGTGCTGACACAAAATACCAGAAATCTGTTGGCAGTTATAAAGGGTATTTATTTGGGGTAGAAGCTTACAGTTACCAGGCCATAAAGCGTAAGTTACTTCCCTCACCAAAGTCTGTTGCCACATGTTGGAGCAAGATGGCTGCCAATGTCTGCCAAGGGTTTAGGCTTCCTGAGTTCCTCTCTTCCTGGGGCTTGTTTCTCTCTGGGCTCAGCTGCTGTGCTCTCTCTCCAAGGCTAGCAGTAGACTATCAGGTGAATGGCTCTGTCTCTCTCCCCAGGGCTCCATTCTCTCAGAGCTCCAGCTCAAAACTCCAACCTCCCTTCTCTGTGGTACAGTTTCTCTGTGAGACCCCACCCACCAAGGGAACAGAAACTCAACGTCCTACTGAGTGGCCCAGTCAAAGCCTTAATCATTATTTAATCAAGTAGAAGTGAAACCTCTGAATCCAATATAATCTAATATGCCCAGAGGAACAAATCAGTTTACAAACATAATCTAGTATCTATTTTTGGAATTCATAAATAATGCCAAACTGCTACAGGCTTCCTCATTTTTCTACATTTAATCAAGTTGTGCTGGTCCTGTGGTGGATGACCTGTTAATATGATGATGATGCAATATTGTGTTTCTGCTCCTGTGAAAGATATCAGGTCCCATATGAGTTACCATGACAATTTTTTCTGGTGACTCTGCATGTGAGGGGGATGACATGATGGGGTCTTTGTAGTAGGAACTTGGGCCTCTCTTTGCCATGTGAAGTTATCTGCACCAGTCTGTCTCTATTCTCTTCTAGGTATTTGTCTAATCTCTCGCTCATTCTTTGGTTTTCTGTTTTTCTCCGTAATTTTCTTAAGCGTAGTTCAGAAACTTCTTTATCATTGTATTGGGTTTATAAGTATTCAAATCTACGGCTTTGACTGGAGCTGCTGACTGTTGACATTCTACCAAGGGGAAGGCTAAGGAAAGTTCAGGCTCATTCAAACTGCTCACTTATCCACCTACCCCCACCCCCTTTTCTTCTGGCTTCTTTGCTATTTTCTGATTGTTTTTGTCTTTGTTTCCTCTATGACTTGAGTTCTTTGTGCAATTATAAGTAATTTGATTTGTACCTTACTTTTTGGTGTTAAGTAAAACTTTCTTTGTGGCCTATAAATTAGATCCCAAATCTGACTCCTTCCTTGGTGAGCTACTGAATTAGACACTCCAGGTTAGAAAGTTTGATCTACTTACCTATTTGTTTTGTCAAAGACAGAGAAAGTGTGTTAAACCATGTCACTATAAGTGAGGTTTGGCTCATTTTTCCTTATATATTAAAAGACTTTATTTTATAAATAAATTATATATAATGTTAAATTATTCATCATATTAAATATAAGAGCAAATCTCCTTTGTCTTCTTTAATGCTTATTGCCATGAAATATATATTGTTTGAGATTAATTGTGCCATTTCCATTTTATTTTGGGAAACATTTGCTGTGTATAATTTTTATTTCCTGCAAATGTTTTCTGCAAATGACATCTAGTTGCATTTTTTAATTTTTCAAATTGAAGTTTAAATAATTTAAAAAAATTTAAATTGAAGTTTTAAATAATTTAAATTATCTTACTGATATATGTTATAGAGACCCTGTGATTTTAATTTATGATTTCTATATATTATGTTTTCTCTATTTGATTTATATTTAAATTTTTTTCTTGTAAATCTTCTCTCCTTTGAGTATATGAATCATATTTTATTCTATTTGCAGTTACTTTTTATTAAAAATTAAAGGAAAATTCTCAGGACACTCTCTTTGACTCTCCCTATTCTACATGGAAGTTTTATTATACTTTTAATTATTTCATCTGCCACCCTCTCCCCTGCTTGATACTAGTATTTCTAGAAATCACATGGCTTAAAAAAATCCCTTTTCTTGAAGTATAACCTATATTTAGAGAAGTGAACGTAGCTTAAAGTTTCAACATTATGAATTTTCACCAAGTAAACACATGTATGTAACCAGCACCCTGATCAAGAAACAGAATCTTATCTACCTCCCCCAGAGGCACTTCTCTTGCCTCTTCCAGTCACTATCCCACTAAGGTAACCACTATTTTGACTTCTAACATCATGGATAAATTCAGCCAGGTTTAGAACTATCTAAATATGGAATCATACAAGATATCCTCTTTTGTGCCTGGCTTCTTTTGCTCAATACTTTGTGTGACAGCATGTAGTTGTTTATTCTCCTTGCAGTGTAGATTTCCATTGTGTGAATATGCCACCATTTATGAACTCTGCTACTGGTGGGTATCTGGGTGGTTTCCAGTTTGGTCTATTATAAACAGTGTGTAGCAGTTTGATATTGTTTGTGAATTCCAAAAATAGATATTGGATCATGTTTGTAAACTGGTCTGTTCCTCTGGGTGTATTCGATTGTATTAGATTCAAAGGTTTCGCTTTTACTTGATGAAATTATGATTAGGGCTTTGACTGGGCCACGTCAGTAGGACGTTGAGTTCCTGTCCCCTTGGTGGGCGGGGACTCACAGAGAAAACAACATGGCAGAGGAGAGAGTTGGGGTTTTTGATGCTGGAGCCCCGGGAAGTAAATACACAGAGCAGCAGATATGTGAGGAAAGAGAGAAGGCTCCATTAGACACGACAGAGGCCCCGGGAAGAGAGACGAGCCATTTGTCTGATAATTTACAGCTGGCCTGGTGGAGGGAGCGGAGCAGCTGAGCCCAGAGAGAAGCAAGCCCCAGGGAGAACGACAAGCCTGATGCTGTCCTACAGCTGAGAAAGGAAGGAGCTGGGACCACGGAGCCTCAGGAGGAAGAGGAAGGCTGACCCCCTCGCAGAGATCAGCAGCCATCTTGCTCCAACACGTGGCAAGTTGAGGGAAGTAACTTTCACTTTAGGGCCTTTGACTGTAAGCTTCTACCTCAAATAAACACCCTTTATAAAAGCCAGCAGAGTTCTGGAATTTGCATCAGCACCCCTTTGGCTGACTAATACAAGAGGATATCAAGTACCAATATGTTAAAATGTTGATACTCTGTCGCATCTTAAAGTCCCACTAATTCACAATTTAATACCACACATACTACATACTCACATTTCCAATCTTTCGTAGCATATAACAAAGTTATTAGAAAAACTGGATGACTACGACCAAGGATGTTACAGAATTCGGATGGGGAGAGCCAAGATCAGGGAGTGGTTTTAAGAAACACGTCTACTAAAAAACATGGGAATAGTGTTGCGGCAGACGAAACTTAGACGATGAGAAGCCTGAGTGTGCACGCAGAGAAACGGAGGAACAAAGTTTCATTACGCACGGGCCCAGAGGAGAGTCAACTCCCCAAATTCTGAGCCCTGGGCATCGGCTTTTGCGGGGTTCTGTAGGTTTCTGTTTATTGGCTAGTGGGTTGCTGGGCAAGTGGACAAATTCCTGAGGCAAGCGGGCAGGCGGGGTTTACAAAAGCAAAACAAAGGTGAGTTTAGCTTATTTTCCTAAAGCAGAGGCCCTAGGGAGAAGGGGGAGGAGAGAGCCAGGGAGCTGCTATCTTCTCAAAGCTGTGGGTTTCTGCTGGGGGTGGGGTGGGGGGGTAGGGCTGCAGCAATTTCTTCATCAATAGGAATAATTAAAAACTTTCAACACATATTAAATGCATGACTGTGATTCCAAATCCCCATTTAGTACGTGTTGTATTATAGGGGATAAAAACTGCCAGCCCCCAGTGGGATGTTGACACCCAGGACAGTCAAAGCCTCCCATAATTCAATATCCCACTGTTTTCTGTTGGTACCAAAAAATAAACAACCAGCAAATGATTTCCTTTCTTAAAAAAAAAGCATTTACTCTTAAAAAAATGGGAAGAGGTGGGATTCCAATCTCCTTCTTAAAAATGTTTCTTCTAGAGCTACTAAAAAACTTCCCTTTACAAAATAGCTGATAAAGACATTCCTCTAGATTGTACAAGAAGGGAGCAACAGGGACCACTGATAGGACATGGTATACGGTGTTAACCAGGCTTGGCTTCTTTCTCTCCTGCTTCACCCGAGGCTGGACTCTCCTCATTTTCAGTCTCTCCATTTTCTGCAGGTAAATCTTCTTTAGTTTCTTGGTTAGCCACTGCAGCTTGTTTTCCCTACGCTCCCCTTTTTCCTTTTGCACTTTTTTGTCTAAATGTTTATCCTTTCCTGCTGCCTTTTTTCTCTTCCCTTTTACTTCCGCAGGAGCGGGTTTAGCCTCTCCAGCCTCCTCTTCACTGAGCTGACCTTCCTCTTGGGCATCTTGGCGGTGCTGCCTGCTAAGAACCTTCTCTGAGCCGGGCTGCTGGAGCTGCCAGGATGAGCAGCGGGGTTCCTGGGAGAGCCAGATCCACAGTGTCTCTTTAACCTAACCCCAGAAGAGACATAGCATCACTTCTGCCCTGTGCTGTTGGTGGCACAGGCCACCCTTGGTTCAGTGGGGAGGGGGCCACCAGGAGGTGGGATCGTTGGGGGCCATTTTGGAGGCTGGCTACCACAAACTCGTCTGCTTCAACACCAGGAAAACACAGTGGATTGAGACCTTAACAAAGGCAATGAATGTGGGGAGGCTTCAAAATGAGTTGCCTTTTAGTTTCCATTGGATGATTGACATCTTACGGAAAGCTATCTGGAGGTACCTGGACAAATGGCTACATCAAAAGATCACACTCGAGGAAAACCCTGAGTAATTCATTTGGGAACAGTTCTGGCCAGTGCCTAAACCTTATTCAGCATCACAAGATTCACTGAAGTCAGCACTTCCTGAAAGGAGTGACAGTGGCCAAGCCCCGAGGCGCCCGTTAGGGCTTCTTCCACAACTGAGAATTCACTCTGGTAAGAAATCCCTTCAATGTGGCAATTGTAGGAATGCTTCACCAGCCATGACTGAAGCCTAAAGAAAACAGCAGAGGGGAGAGGATGTGGCTTGAGCAGTTGAGCACCTGCCTCCCATATGGGAGGTCCCCGGTTTGCTTCCCAGTGCCTCCTGAAAAAAAACAAAAAACAATGAGCAAAACAAAGGAAAAAACCAACTCAGGGGAGCCAGTGTGGCTCAGCAGTTGAGCGCTGGCTTCCCACATACAAGGTCCTGGGGTTCACTCCCCAGCCCCTATTACCTCAAACAACAACAAAACAATAGAAAAGCCACGCTGGAGAGAAATACCTTAAATCTCAAGAAGGTTCACGTCTTCACACCAGAACAAAAACTTGCCACCCAAATATGAAAGAAAGCCTTCCCGAATGCTTCTACTGTGCAGAAAAACTACTACAAAACTACTATTGCAGCTTTGTGAAAAATTATTGCATTCCACCTGATCAGTAGGAATCTGGATTTGACAGTGCTATGCCTTAAGTATCTTTGATTTGCGATTCTAGTCCCAGCTATGTCGCTGATGAGCACTGAAAGCATGTCTAATCCAAATCGAGATGTGCTTTGATGTAAAATGCACACTGGATCTCAAAGGCTTTGTATTAAAAAATGTAAAATGGATCATTAATAATATTTAAAATATTGGCTACACATTGAAATGATAACTTTTGGATGTATTGGGTTAAATAAAGTATGTCATTAAAATTAATTTTGCCTGTCTCCGTTTTAAAATGTGGCTACTCGAAGATTAAAATTTCATGTGTGTTCTCATTATATTTCCATCCGACAGCGCTATTTTGGTTCCTTTTGGTTCTTCTCATGGATGAATCAGACTGATGAAAAAAACCTGCATGCTTATGGGTGCTAGACACTTTATATGTTTTATCTTTTTAAATTTGTGCATCAGCCTTTGGAGGTAGATGGTAATATTACCACCCTATCTCACAGATGGGGAAACTACGGTGCAGGAGGATCAATAACTTGCCCAGGGTCGCACAGGAACTGGAAGAGCCAGGCTTGGCCAAGAGCTGACTGAGTCTAGACGAGCTTGTGCACTCAGCCCGTGCTCTGAGCTGCTCAGTTTTCAGTAATCAAAGCCACAAAGCCTTGCGTGGTAACTAGAATGCCAGTTTTATTACTTTTTAAGAGAAGATAGTCCCACCTTGAGAATGGAGATTAAGTAACCTCCTTTCTTCCCTAGGAAGATCTACTCAGAAAACTAAATTCAGAAATTTTGCTTAATTAAAAATGGAAATCAAGCACAAGGAAGAAGGTGATTCAAAGGTTTATTTTGAATCAATGTGTTAGAAGTTGATCTCTTTCCCACCATTTCCCATCTGTTAGAATCTTTGCCTCAAAGGATCTGTTGATCTATTGATGATCTATTGATCTTTTGCCTATTTATTAAAATATTTATAAAAGTATTTGGGTCCAACAGGCAGTTCTGAATTAATCTAAGCTCTGCTGTCACATCAACTTGAATGTCAATATTTTACCAAACCCCAATAGGCACATCGCGACATCGCGTCAGCTTGGGTCCTTTGGAGAGGAAACGGCAAGATGCAATAGAAGTGGGGGAGATTTACTGGGGGAAATGCCTGTGCAGAGCCGGAGTAGGCAGAGCTCTGCCCCTGTGAAAAGTCTTGGCCAGGACTATGTGTACCCCAGAGAAAAGATTGTCCGTGGCAGGAGCCCTGTGTTGAGTGGAAGGGCGGGGCTCTGCTCCCGTGCCAGGGCAGCCTGCAGAGCATGTGGCCTCGGCGTGGGTGCTGTGATCTTCCACAAGGGGTGCCCGGCTCCTCACCACAGAGCTAAGCAGGATGTGCTTCCATTCTTCAATTCATTTTAATATCCTGCTGCAGCTTCAACCTTAATTTTTTTTGGTTTTCTCAATCTCCCTCCCTTCTCCCTCCCCATAACCTCAGTGGGCTAGACCATGACTTGATTGGTTCAGATTGGATTTAGAATTTTGTCCTAGGCTTTTTTGATCTTTGACCTCGTTTTTCTTCTGGCTGTGCTGATAGATCTCCTGGTTCAAGATTTTTTTTTTATCCCCCTCCCCCACCCCAGGACTCCCTCGTCTATCTGTTCGTCGTCTACTCCTCTTCTTCAGAAGACACCAGGAACAGAACCTGGGACCTCCCACATGGGAGGTGAGTGCCCAGCCGTCTCCCTGCTGGCTGTGGTGTCTGCTCATTGCGGCATCTGCTTATCTTCTTTAGGAGGCACCGGGAACTGAACCCGGACCTCCTATGTGGGAGGTAGGCACCCAACTACTTGAGCCACATCTGCTCTCCCTGGCTCAACTTTTGGCCGTTGGACACTTCCTGGGGCTGGGGAAATGCTGGGAAATCATTTAGAGTTTCTAATCTAGCCTGAGAAGCCAACCAGAAGAACAATTAACCTGAACTAATGACCACTCTGAGCCCCCTTCCTTTAGCTGTGGCAAAGAACAGGAATTGGGCAGGATGCTTCCAGAAGTCACTTGAGCCATTGAGCCCTGGGTGGGAGGAGGGGAGTGCAGAAAAGGCCTCTGGAATGGGGCATTTTTCCTAAAAGGGGACTCCTGTTTAGAGTGTGACATTTATTAGAAGAGCTTTCAAAGACTTCTTGTTTTGGCAAGTGCACAGGGTCCCTTGTCTGGCAGTGGTCAGTCACCAGAGATTGTTCAGAAGAAGAGATGCCTTCACCCTTGGACTGGACCACCTCTCTGGAGAGCTGCCCCAGACATGAATAGGACTTTTCACCTTAACCTCCATAGGACAGACAAGCTCATCTGCCTGCATGACCCTTCCCAAGCCTCATGCAGTCATTCATTCATTAGTTCTCTGGCAGTTAGTGCCACGCTGGCTGCTCAGGCTGTTGGCTGAGTCACATGAGCCCACGACATCGCCACACGGTATGAGGTGACGCCTGCATGTAAGTGGAGACGTGGCTGGGCCGGTTGAAGCCAGCTTGTGAAGGAAGCGGCTTGGTCTTATGTGAGCGGCCAGAGGGATTGAGGATGATGGGGAAGGAGCGAGGCTGGGGATGACTCTGCAGTACGTGGCTGAGGGATAGTGAGCCAGGAGCAGCCTGGGTGGGGAAAGGGGCTGATTTAGGGCGAAGTCGGCT
>JAQZBX010082965.1:0-13452 GCA_029593785.1 Cabassous unicinctus
GCTTTGAAATCTCATCTTCATGCAGTTCAGGTTTAATCAGGGTGCCTGGGTTTGAAATACCTACCCAGGGGCATTGATTCGTGGTGCTCCATGGCAAGGGTTGGCAAACGTTTTCTGTAGAGGGCCAGATAATAAACCTTCCAGGCTTCGTAGGCCACATACTGTCTCTGTTGCGTATTCTTTTTCTTATTCTTTTAAAATAATAAAACAACCTTTTGAAACTATTAAAAAAAAATTCTTAATTCGTAGCCATACAAAAATAGTCTCTAGAGCTGCAACATTCAAGATGGTAGCCACTAGCCATGTGGCTATATAAATTTAAACTAAATACAACCAAATAAAATAAAAAATACAGTTTCTTAGTCTCACTAAGAAAGTCACAGTTGCCACATGTGACTGATGACTACTGAATTGGACAGCACAAAAAGAAAAAACATTGCCAGCACACAGAAACTACTATTGGACAGCACAGCTCTAGAGTTAGGTGGAATCTTAATTTTGCCGCTACCTAGCCATGTAGTCTTAAACTAGCTATTGATCTTTTCTGAACCTCCGTCTTTTCCCTCATTTGTGAAATGGAAATTATAACACTACGTCTCTCAAGGCTGTGATAAGGATTTCATGAATGTAAAGGACTTGGAACAGAGCTTGGCACCCACAGTAAATCTTAGCTATTAATATTAGAGAAGCAGATGCATCTCTGTTACTGCCGATTCTAAGAAAACTCAGCTTTTAAAAAAGTTTTATTTGGAAAAATGGGTCATCATCCTTTTTCCAGAACATTTGTGAGATAAGGTTTTGGTTTTGGATCTTAGTAGTTGACAATTAAAGAAGTATTTTCTAAGTCCATTCCCGAGTTATCACACTTCTTGTGGCCTATCCTTGCTGTGTCTTATTTTCATTTTAACCTTCTGTGCAGGTTAGTGCTCACCCTGTAGTAATTTCTGAAAAATCCATGATAAATATTTGTTCAGCTTAGTGGTGGGGTAGCGATAAAGGTTAGCTCACAAGGGAGAATGCTCGGCAATCAGAATTTCAGAGCAAATTACTGTTTTACTTTTGCTTGTAAAGGAGTTACAGTCAATGCTGTATCGATTAGCTTCTCCTTCAATGCGAATGTATTACTTGTTACTAAGCAACAAGATTGCTTTTATATATTGTAATGAGCCAAATGTGATGTCAGGGGACCCAATTGTCGGGTCCTGGGCCTCTAATGCCTGGTATCACCTTCTTTCACACACTGGCGGACAGCTGTCAGCCATATTTACACCCTGTGAATGTAGGAACAGTTCACTGAGAGTTAACTCCTTTCCCTTACCATGCAAAGTGATCTGCCTCTGTCCTCTCCACAGAGAGATCATGGTCTTTAAATGTTGATATCATCACCTTATAATGGTAGTATTATTAGCCATCCCGAATGAACCTTTGGTCAGTTGAATAGTGTGACATATATGCTCAGTCATTTGTTTCTTTAGAATGTATATATCATGTTGTAGAATCCTAAAAGGGCCCCTGCTCATGTCTCAGAGAAGTTACAAAGTGAAAGATATATAAAAAGACAGTACTCAGTAGAAATAACACTGCCTATACGGAGAAGGCTTTGTGTTTGGTTGGTTTTTCATTTGCGCATCCAGATGTCTTGCCATCTCCCCTCTGAGATGTGCAGTCCTGTCGCGTGCGCTGGGTTTCCCACGAGGATGGATTCCCTTTCATTATGCCCAGGCCTACTGGGGGACTTAGCAGAACCCCACTACAGATATTCCTAATCTCAGTGGTCAGCCAGCAGTGTCCTCTGCCTTCTGAGGAAGGGTATTGAGAACCTCTGATTCTGGCAGGGGAGAGCCAGAAAGAGACCTCGGGTCCAAAGGAAGCTCGGGCTGACAGGGAATCAAACCCTGGACCTCCTATGTGGTAGATGGGATCCCAATCACTTGAGCCACATCTGTTTCCCAACTTTATAAGATATTGTTGTATTATTTTTCCAAAGTTATTTTACCATTCTACATTCCCCCAGCAACGTGAGAGTGCTATAGCCAGCCTTCAAGATGACTCCTCATGATCCATGTTTCCTGGTATTCATACCTGTATGTATTCTCCTCCCGCATTGTATCAAGGTTGGTTTGGGTGATCCCTAGAATATGGCAGGAGTGATGGCATGTCATTTCTGAGGTTAGATTATAAAAACACTGCATCTTCCTTCTTGGTTAGTTGTCGTCTTTCAGTCTCTCTCTCTCTTGAATCATTCCCTTTGGGGGAACCAGTTGCCCTGTGGCAAGCAGCCCAGTGCAGAAGCCCACATGATGAGGAATGGAAGCCTCTGGCCAACAGCCCGTGAGAAACGAATGCCTCCTAATAGCAGCTAGGGGAGTGAGCATGGGCTCAGATTTTCCAATCCAGTTATACCTCCAGGTTGCAGCCTTGGGGGACATCTTGACTGCAACTTTATGAGAGACCCTGAGACAGAACTACTCAGCTAAACTGCTCTTGAACTCTTTAACATCAGAAACTCTGTGAGGTAATTAACGTTTGTTGTTTTAAGCTGCTAAGTTTTGGGGATAATTTGTTATGCAGCAATATATAACTAATACAAGGAGAGTTCCAGTTCCTCCATATCCTCAACAACCTTTGGTATTTTCAGTCTTTTTAACTTTTCATTCCAGTAGGTGTGTAGTGGTATTTCACTGTGGTTTTAGTCTGTATTTCTCTGATGACTAGTCATGTGAAAATCTCTTCATATTCTTAATGGTCATTTGTGTATCTTCTTTTTTGAAGCATCTATTTAAGTCTTTCGCTCCTTTTTAAAGATTAAACTCTGCCTTTTTGTTTTGTGTTGCTTTATCTTCCCTGGATGTGGTAGTTTGAGTCTTTTGTGTACCTCAGAAAATTATGTTCTTAAATTGGTCCATTCCTGTGGCTTTGGGACTCTTTGATTGGATTGGATTCAGATGAGGATCATTTAATTGGATTGCTTCAGTGGGGCATAGCTCGGGGTGGGTCTTGGTCCTCTTGCTGGAGTGTTATATAAATGGGAGAGAGAAGGCGTCAGACAAAGAGAAAAACTCCTAGAAGCTGAGAGAGAAAGCCACAGATGGAGCAGCCAGAAGCTAAAAGCAATGGCGCCTGGAGGAGAAGGCAGAGACTGGCAGCGCCACCATTGTGTCCTGCCGTGTGCCCGATGGCCCACAGCTGCAGCTGGGGGAGAAAGCATCTCCTGATGAAGCCTTGATTTGGCCATTTTTCTCAGCCTTGAAACTTTAAGCTTTTATACCAATAAATCCCCAGTGTAAAAGCCAACCCATTTCTGGTATATTGCCTTGGCAGCCTTTAGCAAAGTAAAGCACTGATAATCTGATGCACCATTTCCTCAAGAGTGGTTGTAGGAATCCTTACCAGTCATGGCCTCCATAATTGTGGTGCAGAATCAAGTAGGCTTTGCAACATTTTTTAACAGCATTCTGACCAGACTTAGCCCTACAATTTTAATCTCCCTGCTTTTTCCTAAAGTGACATGGAGTTTATAATCACCCACCACTGATACTAGTCATCTAGAGCAGGGGTTCGTAACGAGGGGCCCGTGAGCTTGAATTGAATTAAAAAACAAACATGATTCTTGTGGGGATGTGTTGGTGCAGGTGTGATATATTTATTAAATAATACAGAGAATGGTGTGGACTTAGTAAGGGGTCCATGGTTTTTACCTGACTGGCAAAGGGGTCCGTGGAACAAAAAATGTTAAGAACCCCTGATCTAGAGCCACCACTCAAAAGCTTTTCCGTAGCATACGTGACATTTCCCTGTCTCTTGCCAAGCCCTGAGACCTACATATATACATTACTTTTTCCATGTTGCATGATTCTTTCTCTGCCCATAGAATTTTTTTTCTCCTTGTATCTACTTCATTCCACACACATGTGCAAAATTCATTTCCATTCCTTGTTCACATTACACAATCATCTGTAATTTTTGTTTCTGTCATATCTCACTCTCTTTCTCACTAGTTCCTTTAACACTTTTGTACTTATCGGATGTCATGGGCCTAAAATTATTCTTACGACACTTCAAATTTAAGTATAAATCACAGGGAATTCTAATTGAGTGGTATTCAATGAGATTAAGAGAATTTTCATCACTTCCACCTCACAGAGTTGTTGTAAAGATCTAATAAGATAATGTATGTCTGGACTTTTCTAGCTCAAGAAATGAGATAAGGTATATATTTTGAACAAATAAAATGTATTGTGCACACATTTATGTGATATTACTATTTATTGCTGTTTTTATTTAAATGTGCATTTCCTCACAGCTTTCTTTTAAGTACAGATTTTATATTCTACCAGCAATGTAATCATATCAGAAAATATTTATTGAGTATCTTTTGTGTGTTAAACACTGAACTATGTCTGAAAATACCTATGTTGGCAGTTGGCATATTTTTTTATGAATTTTAACTTATCTTCACAAGTGTTCATCAAGCCCCTCCATGTAGTGGATACAGTGTTACACTGTGGATAGATGACAATGAGTAAGTTGAGGAGCTCCTAATAGGGAGGCAGCCATGTAGGCTGTAAATCCCTGTAGGGTAACGTGGAATGCTGCAGGAGGTGCCTACGCACAGCCCAGGGGCAGGAGGTTAGTTCTGCCTGGATATGCCAGAAAAGGCTTCCTGAAAGAAGTGACATTGGGGCAGAGTTTTGAGATGCTACTGGGAGTTCACCAGATGGCAAGGGCAAGGAAAGGACATTCCGGAGGGTGCAGATAAGAACTAAAATCAAGAGTGTTTCTGTGTGTTCTTCCCTCCTTACCAGGCAAAACAGGTACTACTGGAACAAACAGTGGACAGTGGCAGATTTTAGAAGGGGAGCACCGTATCTTTTGACTTTTGTGACTTGTCAACCTTTTCTGGATCTCAGCATTGACCCAGGTTATTTCAACCCCTTTTGTGCATTTACTGCTGCTTTTCCTCCTTTGCTGCCGCTGCCTCCTTCACCTCCTCCTCTTCCTCCTCTTCCTCCTCCCCCTCCTCCTGCTTCTTTAGTGATTATTAAATGCATCTTGGGCTCTGTCATTTGATTATTTCAATTCCTTTGATATGAAATTAGAGCCCAAATTAATGTAGTCTGAAAAGATACTTTGTTCTAACTTACAATTCTGTATGGCTAAACCAATTTGTTATTTCTCCCTGCAGCCTTTTGCTTATGTAATTTTCTTAGTGACAGTAGCCAGGTGGCTCTGTGTTAGACACAACAGGCCTCGTTCCAGTCCTGCCACCCACTGCTCTCAAGGGTTTCAGCTTTAAAAGTCTCCTTTGTGGAATAGGTCCAATGTTTGTCTCTTATCTTCATGTCAGCCTAGTCTCGATGGCTTCCAGAGGCACCTAAACATCCCTATGGTGGCCCTCTTCTCCTGTGTGTCCTCTGTACTTCTCGTTTAGAAACAAACCACATATGACACCATATTGCCATCTCTCTATGGCACTCCTGGAGAGTTGTTCTTACTTGTCGCTTGTTCCTACCTCATCTCTCCAGTTAGATTTTAATATTCTTGCAAGTAAGGATCATCCTATCTGTTACAACAGTACGTGGTGCAGAACAACATTTAAGAAATCCTGTTTTCAATGGAAGAAGAGTCAGGCAAAAGGTTGACAGAGTAAATACCTGTGAATCTGTCCCCCATCTTCCTCACCCAAAGCTATCTCTCCGTTGTGAGTCATATTCAGGGAATGCATCAAGCCTGGATGAGACTGGGTCCTGCAATTGCAGGGTCAGCCCCTGTTCGCAGGACCCCTGAAAGTCCAAGATGGGTTCACCACATGGTTGAGAACACTGGCTTCAGAGTTGGGGAGTTGGGGCCCTACCACGTGATCTTGGGCAAGTTCCTCTACCTGTCTGTTCTCTATAAAATGTGGTTATAATTGTACCTTCTTCCTAAGGCTATTGTGAAGATACATTGAGATAATGCATGTACAGTACTCAACACAGCATCTGGCATGTAGGAAACACACCAGAAAAGCTAACTGATTTTATGATTATGTGCCCAGAGTCCCCAAGGGGCTG
This sequence comes from Cabassous unicinctus, assembly GCA_029593785.1. Taxonomy (NCBI): domain Eukaryota; kingdom Metazoa; phylum Chordata; class Mammalia; order Cingulata; family Chlamyphoridae; genus Cabassous; species Cabassous unicinctus. The sequence goes on from JAQZBX010082965.1 coordinate 6,054, forward strand.
GATCTAAATAGAACTCTCTCCAACAACTTTTGGAGCATGTCTGAAGCAGATCTGCATCTTTTGATGCCTGGCTAGATTGCATTACATTGACCTTTGAAGGGAATGGAAGATCAAGGTCATATTCTCAAACGTAAGACCTTAGGTCTGCCACCAGGTCGCCAGGCCAGGCCGTGGAGACTGAGTTCCAGCTGTACTGCTAATGAGTTCTGCAGTCTTGGACAGATCCCTCAATGATGTTTAGCCTCAGTTTTCTTATCTACAAAATGGGGACAATAGTATTAGCCATTCATAGAGTTGTTTTGAGGATTGAGAGAAGTGATGTACAAAAAGCATTTAGAAGGATGTCTCTGATATCATAGGTGCTCAAAACATTTTAAAAATTTTCAACATCTTTGTTATAAAGTTCTACAGATAGGGTGACAATTAAATCACTTTATAAAATACTGTTATACAAATATATGACTATTTGTTTTTATTTTGTCTGTGGCATTAATGTTATGTTCCTCTATATTATACAATACTATTTCAATTTGCAAGCATCATGGGCTGTGTTATCTGAAACAATGAGAGGAAGAGTGGAACGCCCAAGTACAAGATTGAGTTGTTGGAACTGGTGCCAAAAGGTTGATCTTGGGCCATTGTGGGAGAATTCACTACTCTGGGCATTACTTATTTTTCTCTTGTTCTTGTTTTGTGTGTTCTCTTTTATTTTTTTCTGTGGTGCCTTAGTTTACCAGGCTGCTCTGACAAACACCACACAATGGTTTGGTTTAAACAATAGGAATTCATTGGCTCATGGTTTTCTTCCCCCTGCCGTGTCAGCAGCCTTCTAGTAGGCCAGCAGTCCTTGGTTTCCTTGACTTTCCTGTCACATGGCGTTGTCTTCTCTTTCTCTTCCGGGTTCTGTTGACTTCTGGCTCTTTCCCATGGCTTTCTCTCACTGTAGGTAAATTTCTCTTGCTTAGAAAGGACTCCATTTCTACTGAGGGAGTTCTCTTCTGCTGTTGTGTTTTTCACATTTTATCTTCCTTTATCTTTCCTGAGTCTCTCTTACCATAATGCCTGCATGCATTTGCATGTTTCATGAATGATATTTCAAACATTTTCTATACTGAGAGGCTATATTCTTTTCCCTTTTTCCTCCCTCTTCTCTAGCCCTGGAGCTAAAGTGTTGAAGGTGTCCCCATGACCTGAAATGTCAAATGAAAATCAGGTGAGGAAAAAGCAATGGAAAATAGCTCTACTACATGCTTCCTTCTAGTTCAGATTAATCTTTCCTTTCTTTTTGACCCTTTTAAACAAATGAACAGTTTGGCCCGTTTAAGGGAGTAATTGCCATTTTCTCTGGAACACACTTCTTAAATGACTAGCTGTGTGAGGTTGCACATTCTGGGTGATGAAGGTCAGCCGGAGAAGAGAACTTTGTTGTTTTTCCTCCCTACTTTTCATGACCCTCATTTGCTACCCTCTCAAATAATAAAATCTTTTTCTACCTATAGAAGCTGTAGAGGTCAGAAATGTGACCCGGGTTAAGCACAGTGAAAATTGTAGCCATCATAAATTAGACTGCACATTTTTTGCTTTTGATCCAAGGTGATGTGCCAGCTGGAAGAGGTAAATTTGTCATCATTTTCTGTCTCTGTTTCATCTCTTCTTTCCTTTTCTGCATTGTCATAATTCCCAAACTTTACTGTTTTTGTATGCTATTCTCTCCCCTTGGTAAATCTCTCTCCTCCCAGTAGAACCAGAAGAAATTGTACATAGGTTTTTGATATTTTGCCAATGTTTTCTATAATTAAAAGGGAATTGGAAATGGGAACACAGCCTCTGTTCTGCCGGTATTTCTGGTGTCTATTCTAATAGAAATACAAAAAGCTGAAAAAAGAGGATCTGAGGTAGGAAGAGAAAATGAAAGCAGGCTATTCATGCTAAAGGGTTCATAATGGAACACAAACCTTCCCATCTCTAGGTTATATACTCCAAATTTTCTTTTTTATTTGGGTCAGAAGATCATCAGTTGGGTTTTATCCAAAATTAAACAGGCAGGATTGAGATAGTGGTTCATGCTGCTCATCGTTGGCTTGATGCCCACTAATTATCTTCCCAGCTGAAGTAATGAAGAGCAGAAACCAAAAAAAAAAAAAAATTATTGGAAAGCTGAGAAAGATTTTTGGTTAAATTCTCATGTTCTAGGCATGAATAGTAAATAGAGTACAACTCTTGTGTCGGCTCTAAGTGACCGGTGCCCGGAGCGCTGGCCCAAAAAGGATTCCAGGTGGGTGTTCTACTGGTTGGCCCCCGATTCATGTTAGGATAAGTAGATTGGCGACTAGTGCTCAGAAGAGGCACTGACTGATGGGTCGGAATATTAAGCTTCGTTGTTTTGCTGTGTGAAGTATGGGGATAATAGCTAAGACAAGGATGGAGCAGATTAGGTCTAAATGGACAACCCTGTTAAAGTAGAACAACACTGTGGGGCCCTGCCTGAAGAGCTTACCAGCCCCTCGCTTTGTTATCGCTTTCCTTTGAATTAAACTTACACTATTGCATTGTACTCTAACTAGACTTTAAGCTTTGTGAGGGCAGGAGCCTCCTTAGCACCTCCATCTGTGTCTGGCACACTGAAAACACTCAAGAGGTATCGTTGAATAAATGAATGAAATGGGAACCATTTAAACATGCAGGTCTTATGTTGCTTTATTTGAAGAGTTACAAAGGTATGTACTCAGTATACTTCTATTTTGAGAAAAGCTTGGTGTAGAAGTCATTTAATACTAAAGCCACTGGACACTGAGCTGGAGGGGGAGGAATCAGGGTTCGCATGAATCAGTGAAGTGAATAGATCTGCAAGCAACAGCTTCATCCTCCTTCTCTCATAACTTTTTTAAATTGCAAGAATTGCTGAAAGATTGTTAACATTTAGAGTTGGAGCAGGTGACTGCTAAAGTCTCTTTTAAGATTTTTTTCCTCTAATTTCACCTTTTTTATTTCCTCCTTCCTAATATAAAGCAGAAAAATGGTCCAAAAATTATAGCAAAACAGAAAACGAAGAGAACTGTTTTCTTGAACAATTGAAAGTCAAAAGGAATTGAGTGTAAATAGATGTTGACAGGGAGTTTGATCCATTGGACTTCCCCTGATCTATTAGGAAGCTTCCAGAATAGTTAGCTCTTTGATTGACAGTTTCCCCTTCTTTCCTTGTTTGTTTAATTTAGCATGATGTATAGCATGAAAACTTCTGTGTTTCTTTCAAGATGATGTCTTTCCTGCAAGAATAAAGGTTTTGTTTTTAAATGTTGGCAAAACATTTTTTGACCTAATGCTCTGTTCCCTCCACTCCTGTGTACATATGGGAGAAAACCCATCTTGTTATCATCACTGACCCCCAAATTACTATTATAACTGCTTTTCCACTATGATTACCCTTTCCTCCTCAACTGATTCTCTACTAACTTTCTTCCCAATTATTTTGGTCATATAAAACTCTATATTTCCTTCCCTCATCTTTTTTGTGGTTTTGTAAATTTCACTCTATTTACTATTAGCTTTTGAATGTTTCTCAAGTTGCTCTGTAGCAGAGCATGCTCAAGTGCATCATGTGTCACTTTTTTGTCACTTAAATGTTTTTAGATGACAATTCATGTTGGTTTTATTGGAGTAAATCTAAGCTTCTTTAATGCAAGACACTCATGGGGTGTTCAGCATTCAAAATAATTTGTCAGCAAACTAGGAAAAAGTTTTGGGAAATTAGTGAATTTCTTCTACCCAAAACCTGGAGATCTATGGAGAACATCTAAGAGGTGGGCAGTGCATAAGTCGTAATCCTGTGATGGAGAACTCTCCTACCTTCATTATTTAATGGAAAAATAAGACTAAGAATTGCCCCTTATCAGACTGTCCTGAGAGGTAAATGCATTCTTGGGTGTGAAGATTTTGAAAACTCCAAATCCCTACTATAAGAATAGTAGCACCATCCTCATTAGATAGCATCTAAAAGTAAATATAATGAGTTTTATAAGAGAAAGTCATGACAGTGTTATCTGAAATGGCCCAGGCAATATGAGGATCTAACGGGTTTGAATTTATGATACTTTTTCTAAGAGTACGAGTGAAATTAGACCATGCAGAGGAGGAAATCAGAGGTTGGGTCAGGGGCAAAAAGTTGACATCCTCAAGACACCATTAAGTTTTGTTGTTGTTTTTTTAAGATTTTTATTTTATTTATTTCTCTCCACCTCCTTGTTGTTTGTACTTGCTGTGTCTGCTCATCTTCCTTTTTTCTTTAGGAGGCACCAGGAGCTGAACCCAGGACCTCTGATGTGGGAGGGAGGTGTCTAATCACTTGAGCCACCACCGCTCCCTGCTTTGTTGTGTCTCTCATTATGTTTTTCCTCCCTGCGGCTCTTGTTGCATCATCTTGTTGCATCAGTCCGCTGCGCCTGCCCATCACGTCAGCTTGTGTCTTCTTTAGGAGGCTCTGGGAACCTCTGATCCCTGCTTTGTTGTATCTCTCATCACATTTTTTTTTCCTTTTGTGTCTCTTGTTGTGTCAGCTCGCCACGCCTACCCATGGTACCAGCTCACCGTCTTCTTTAGAAGGCACCGGGATTCGAACCAGCAACCTCCCAGTTGCCTGAACCACATCTGCTTCCCACCATTGAGTTCTAAGCAGTTTTAAAAGAGCTTTTAGGCCAGTCTGTTGAGAACAAAACTTTTATTGTGGGATGAAGGACAAACTGAACATTGCCTGAAGTGATTGGCTGTTGCAGATTAAATGTCAGAAATATGAGTACAAGGACTATTGTCTTCCTTTTGTTAATAGAAATCAAAATATTTTGCCAAACATAATTTCACACCTTCAATTAAAATCCTGTATTAACGATTATCATGGTAGATAAGGAACTAACATTGAAAATGAATGCAGCTGTAGCATTCAAACTTCTTATTCCCTAAATATGTTTTAAAGGTTTTCCTCGATGTTGTTCTGATCGAGAGATGTAGATGTGGGTAATTTAACTACTCTTAGTTTCATTTTTAAATAGTATTGAAAGAAAATATCTGTTTAAAAAATGTAACCCCTTAATTTATTTCCTTCTACCCCAAATAAGTAATGCATTAACCTTTCATTGTAATATAAGTGGGAGCATCTGAAGCCAATTAAGTGTTTTACATTATTGTTCATTGTAAATAAACAAATAGTTTGCAGCCCTCTTTCCCCAGACTGCTATAATTTAGGACTCGTGTAGCTAATTATACAGCTCTAGAGCCAGTTTTGAGAGGAATAAATATCTCCTCCAAACACATCAGCTCCAGCCGCCTGTGCTGGGGACTCCTGGGGGTGAGGGGAGGCCCTTTGGGGGTGATTAGGACTTACATATTTGAGACAGGCAATTTGTGCTATTTGGAGTTCCACTGAATGGAATCTAGGACACAATCTTAAAGGATAAGAAATGACTTAATTTTTTTTTCATTTTTTCATATTTGTTTCCATAGTTTTTCATATTTGCGTCCAGGTTTTCTCTATTATAAATAAAACTATCAACATCTGTGTACAAAAATTAATATTTTTTTTTCATACATCAGAGTTCTAAACTGGAAACATGACCTAATATGATGATAAACTAGCCAGTTCCTCTTTGTCATCAGGCTTTTGGCTATTTCATTTTTCAGAGTCTTTGCTCAAGAGCTCAGCAGGGGAAAAGAGATACCAGGGGGAAAATCAGATGGGCTAAGTTAACTCTTTGACAACAGGAAGTCTGATGTAGCCTATTTTACCTACCACAAGGCAAAAGGTGTTTAGATGTGCTCACTTTCGTGTTTCTTCTCCCGGTTTTAGGTTCCCTGGGGGGAGGAATCTGTTCATCTCTTGGTCCCCAACACTGCGGAGAGTGACCACACACATCAGGCCCTCAGTCCATGTTGGCTGAGTTAAGTTGTTGAATTCCACTTGGGATCCATGTATTTTTGTTTTCCATTTCCACAAAGAATAGAGTTGACTTTAGCTTGCCCTCCACCAGCCCTCTTCAAAGCAACTGTCACTGTAACTCCCTCCAGCATTTAGTCACTCTGAGGTTGAACCCCTGGCTTTTTCTCAGTAGAATGGCACATGGCAGAAGGTTAGATTGCTGATGGCTGAGTCAAGAAGGGAAGGTCCTCAATTAAACAGGAAGAACCTAGAACATCAATGAGCCAGGATGCTCTCAATTTAAATTTGCCAGTTTGCATTTCCGTCGAAGCAAGCAATCTCTTCTTATTGAAGGAGTTTTGGACAAGGTATTCACTGATTTTTCACTGCTTTTCACTCTCTCCTGGTTCTGACCAAAGCATACCCACTGAACCTGAGATGGAGCAAACACCTTTCAGAGTGAAGTATCTTGGGAGTCGGAAGAAGGGAAGGAAGTCAGCCAGTGATGCTGTCCTGGTGGTTTTCTTAGTAGGTAGGTCCTGTCCTTGCCTCATGAGGTGTAGGCTGTGCAGTGTAGTGTCCTTCAGCCTAGGAACACGAGGGAACCACGGCACACTGGTGAAGAGGAAGGACAGGTGAGGTTGGAGTTGGATGGCTCAATTCTAATTTCAGATCCACCACTGATTGGATCTGTGACCTGGAACAACTCATTTCATTTCTCTGGACCTCCAATATGTTCATCCATCAGATGAGTGAGTTCAGTGAATTCAAAGCTAGTAACTGCTGCTCTTCAATTCCCAGCATTTAGAAATTTCAGCTCTTCCCTAAGTTTCCTATGGAATGCCCCCTGTTTGCTATAGTTTAAACTTAAGGATCATTTTCCCCCCAGTTTGATTCCCTTTGGTTGGTGGTGCCATTGCTTGTAGAAATAGTAAACTGATAAAAAGGCATTTATACGGACCTATGTGCCAGAACATCTTTGATGAGATCATGTGTTGTGCTTTTACTTCTTTTTTTTCTTTGGAAAAGTGCTAATTTTAAAATATTACAATCCCCACCCCCCTACTTTATACCAACATGGAATGATTTCAGGTCTCCTGTACTAAAAGCTGGACTTTAAAAAAAAACTAGCATTGTAATGTTTAATATAATGATTTCAGTCAGTAGTGGCTTCAGTTTCAGCTGGACCCCCGAATGAGTCTTCGAATCCCTCTTTTTCCCGCAGGACCTTTTGGTTTTGCAAAACTTTGCTTATGAGCATGTTGCTTGGGATGTACTTCTTCATAAAGGAAGTCTTTCCCCCCGAGTATGTGCGATGCATATATAGTGAACACGGTTCTTGTGTAATATAAATTTGACCATCAATAACCTTTCTGTATTTTCCTAAGCCTTGCAAGATGCAGCTTAACCAGCACCTCCCTTTGAAGGACAGGATGCAGGGTATTCACTGATAAATCAAAGAGAGCTGAGAGATGCCGCGGTCCAGCCGAGGCA
>JAQZBX010082966.1:0-13450 GCA_029593785.1 Cabassous unicinctus
AAGTTCTTTGTATACATAATACCAAAGTCAGAAGCTATAAAAGAAAATTATAGATTTGATTACACATATAAAAAATACATAAATAGGAGAGCGGATGTAGCTCAGTGGCTGAGCTCCTGCTTCCCACGTATAAGGTCCTGGGTTCAATCCTTGGTACCTCCTAAAAAATTTAATTAAATAAATACATAAATAGAAAGACAAATGAAAAATTGGAAAGAAATACTTGAAACCTGAATAAAGAGTTAATACACCAATAGACAAAGCACTTTGCCAAAAAAGTTTTTTTAAGAAGAACATTACAGGAAAATGGGCAAAATATGATTGGGAAAGTCACAAAAGAAATTAAATAATTTTATGATTTATATTCTAATAAAAATGTAAATCTAGATTCTAATGAAATGAATTAATGTAAACAGAATGTAAGATTCTATATGTTTCCTATCAAATTTACAAAGATTAAAGAAAATAATAAAAATACTGATGAAGGAGGAGGCAAACATTACTCTAGTTCATGAGATTAGGCATTGGTTCAAAATTTCTAGGAGAAAATCTAGCCTTAGGTATCAAAACTTTAAAAACTAATCTAGCAAGTCCACTCCTCAGAATTTTTTCAATAAGATAAAACAATGGGTGTCTACAAAGATTTGCAAGAAAATTTTAATTTCAGTGAAAAACTAGAGCTAAGCTAAATGTAAAATATTAAAGGTACAACCATACAGTATAATAAATATACACATTAAAACTTAGTAGAAAGATTAGCAAGATCATTAATGACTTGGACTACAACTAATATTTTGTTGAGAGAATGAAACAGGTTTCAAAACAATATGCATATTACAATTTTTTTTTTTTTTTTTAAACAAATGTACCACACTAATGAAGGATGTTGTTAATGGGGGAAAGTGGAGGAGAGAAAGAGGAATGGGTATATGGGAATTCCCTATACTTTTTTTTTTTCAATTGACTTTATTTTTTCTGTACACTTAAAATGGGTAAATTATTTGGTGTGCAAATTATAACTCAAAGCTATTTTTAAAGCTTTATGAACTATAAATTTATAACTTATTGAAAGGTATTATCTATTATTTTCTCCATGAAGACAAGTGGGATAATTTTCCTACTTACCACAGAGCAACAAAATCAAAACTACTTTTTAAACACTTAAAATAAATAATTATAAGCAAATGTTATCTTACATTCCAAAACATTTCAATAGCAATTATATTAAGGAATTTTACTTAGGGAAAATGTAATTGCATTGCATTCTGATTTGAAAATCAGCAAGCATACCCAAACTCCATGAGTCCAGTCACACACACAAAAAAAGCTGATGAAAACAAACATAAGATGTAAAGTAATGAAATGACTGTAGTTTTAAATACCCACATGGCTCTTAAACTTTTTATCCCACTCAATAATCTAAAATATTGCACAGGACTATGTGGGTGGGACAATCGCCAAAACAAAATTTCCAAAGGAATAATCGAAAAACTTCTGACTTACAATGAATTTAACCCCCATGACTCAAACATGTCACTATGATATCTATTACCATTTTTTCTTTCCAAATAAGTTTTGTTTTAGAGTTTTGAACTGAATGTGGTTGGTGCAATCTTTGCAGAGGATGCAAAACTGGACCTTGGCCTATTTATGAGATATTTCTGGGAAATCGGCCTTCACTTCAATAGCCTTGCAGTGATGTGCTGGGATCTTACCAGTAACCTGAACTTGGGCATGATATTCAAAGACTCTAGAACAGTTTAGAGAAGTCTGCAGGGATAAAACTCCCTATGGATATAGCAAAGGGAGTTCTCTTGCTTGGAAACTTCACTCCTTGCCAGTGGTATTATCCACAGGAAATGTCTCTGTGGGGAACTTTAAAGACCTGGGAAGTTCTCCTCCATCTCAGAACATGCTGCGTGCAAATACACATGTAAAGGAAATTTACTGCACTACTGTTAAATTGAAAACAACCTAAGTGCTCTTCAAATGAACCAGTATATTATATCCACAAAACAGAATAATAAATTGATAAAATGAATAATTATATATGTTAATATTGATTTACAAGACATAGGAACTGAAAAAGCAAGGTACAGAATAATATATATATATAGTATCATACCATTTGTTTCCAAAGAAGGTAACATACAAGAACTCTCTTATTCTGACACATAGCCCAGCAGCCATTAAAGAAATGATCGATAAATGTGACTGCATAAAAATAAAAAAGGTATACATTGTAACAAAGCACCATAAACAAAGTCAAAAGATAAATCAGAAATTGGAAAATATACACAAGAAACTTAGTGTATAGCTCTGGGGAATGGAAATGAGTGTCTGAAAGAGACACAGGAGAGAAAACTTAAGTTTTTACTCCTTCAGTTTATCTTAATTTTTTCCATAGGTATAGTATTATCTACTTAAAATAAATAAAGTATGATATAAATTTTAACATCCACCCATGCATATAGATATATATATTTGCATATTCATAACAGAAGGAACCGCTAAGAATGATTATTCCTAGAGAGCAGAATTAATCTGAGGTAGAAGGGAAGCTTAGATTTTCCTAGGTACCCTTTCAAATATATCATTTGACTATATTGATTTTATAATCCAACTGTATTTTATAATAAAAAATACAGTTGTTGATATACATAATAACCTTTGACCCTGAAATTCCACTTCAAGGACATGAGACTACTGTTGGGGAACTGCACACATATTTATTAGTAGGTCCACTGCTAATTGTAATGACTAAAATTTGGAGAATATTTAAATGTCTATTAAGTGGTGTGTTGGTGGGGGGTGTTGTGTGGGAATTCTATATGTGTGCATGGTTGTTTTGTAGGCTCGCAACTTCTGTAACAAGATTTAAAAAAAAATAGGAACCAAAATTACACATATGAACATAATCACACTATACCATACACTACTAAATGTGGGTTGTCTCTTGGAGATGAGATTACAGTGATTCGATTTTTTCTTCATTGTTACTTTACAAATGTTCTGCATTTACTAACTTGATAGATATTAGGGAAAAAATGTTAATGAAGAACCAAATATTTAAATTCGATGATGAAACTTCTTTTTTATGTATTTTTGCTAATAAGGGCATATGCAGCAGGCTGGGTACAGTTTCCTGGGTTACCCTCTGACTTTTTTGTACTTGATAACTCACAGGAGATAAAACTCCAATGTCCCAGTTTGAAATATAATGAAAAGTTGACTGCAGACAACTCCCTAGTCCTGCTGTTGATGAAGGCCATTTTTACTGTATTTGATATTTTGTGTTTGCTGCAGAAATTCTGTTTAGGCATGAAGTTTGAATAAAAGTTCTAAGAAAAAAAAATGTCTATTAAAGAACTAGCTAACTAAATACATATTTATATGCATATATGTAATGTGATACTCAGCAATAATTTAAAATGATATAGAACCATATTTACTGACATGGAAAGATGTGTAATATTTCTGAATGATAAAATATAAGAAAATATGGGGAGCAAGTGTAGCTCAGTGACTGAGCACCTGTTTTGCATGCACAAGGTCCCGGGTTTAATCCCGGGTACCTCCTAAAATATACATATATAACTATTTATATATAATTATATATAATATATAAAAATATATAAAACATACATATTTTATATATATATAAAAGACCACAGATTTCATTAATCTATATCTATTCATAGTTATCTGGAATGATGATAAGGAAAACAGTAACTATCTCCTAGTAGTAGAGTAAGGCCTTTTAATTTGTTTTTATTTCTGAGCTACTTAAATTTTGTTTTCTTTTTTTTTTACAACGAACATGTATCATTTTTATAATGAAAAAAAAAACAAACCAACAAAGCTATTTTCCTTTTTAAGATGTAAGAACTATCTTGAATAGCATGGAATAAAAAAGAAAATAAAGTGACATCTTCAGGTTTAGCTTCACTAAAACAGCCAATGCCAAACTGAAGAGAGAAGGAAAGCTTTTCATTGCTTGGCTCTGAATGAAAAGGCGAACCATGAAGGTACCAAAACATTTTAGATTAAAACCTACAAAATGTATTGTTATTTAAGCTTTGGTGTCTAAAAATCTTTAGCTGAGGTTTTCTTTTGTTCAAAATATCTTAAGCCAGACTTCACTTGACCTCTGTGCAGCATGACAGCCTATGACTCCTTCTGGAAACATTCTCTCCCAGGCTGCTATGATTCTTCCTACAAGGTCCTGGCTTTTCAATGAGCTACTGTGTACAGCCAATAAGCTATATACTGCACAGCTCCAGGTCACAGTGGGGTGGCCTTGGTTTTTCTCCTCCTTCTCTGGGTTCAACTTCTTGTCCTCCTGGGTGGACTTCTCTTTCTCTGTACTCAATCTTAGGCCCTCTTCTTGCCAAGACATTTCTTCTTAGACATTTAACAGGTACCTAAAATTCAGTGCATCGAGAGTGAACTCTGCATCTTCCCCCTCAAATCTACTCCTCTTCCTGTTCTGGCTACCTACATGAATGGCAATATTCTGCTGCCCTAACCAGAAACTTGGGCTTTATCCTTGGTCCTTCCACTCTCTCTTCATCTCCTTTTACATCCAATAAAACAAGTCCTATCAATTCTATTTCCTCCCCATACCCTCTGACACTTCCCTAATTCAAACCACCAGCACCTCTCACCTGGATTACATTCTCCTAACCAAGGTTCTCTATATCCAGACTCATTGTGTTGCCAAGCAATCTTTTAAAATGAGAAATCTGGACTTGCTACTACGTGCTTAAAACCTTACAAATGATCCCTATTCACATCTGAATAAAGTACAAAGTCCAGAAAATGATTTTCAATATCATACATACCTGTCCCCACTTTTTCAATTTCACATTTTTATACCTCTCACCCCAACCCTATCTTCTCTCTAAGGGTCAGGCACCGGAATTCTTTCAATTTACTCATTACTATCTTTCCTTCATATCTTTGTACATACTTCAGTGGTGGCTCCAAAAGGTGAGCTTTAGTCCTCCCTCCCTCCCCACACACACTCCTAAAATTACCCCAATTAAAATTAAAACTTGCTTACTATATATCATATAACCCCTACTGCACTCTCCTTCAATCAGATTGCAATCCCTTCCCATATAAGGAAAATCTAGAGCCAAGACTGATGTTGCTTTCTCTAGCCTGCAATATAACTCCGTAACCCCCACTCTCACTCTTATTTACTGCTCATTCATTTGTCTAACTTCTAGTTATCTTTCAAGTCTCAACTGAGACATCTACTTGAGGCCCCAAGAGTAGATTAGGTGCCCCCCATGGCAACCTATATTTTCCCTATCACAGCTCTTACCCTCACTACATTATAATTGCCTATTTACTTGCCTGTGTCCCCCCAAAAGTCTATAAATTTCCTAAGGACTTAGACCATGAGCTTCTCACTGGTGAATAACCTGTATCTAGCACAGACCTGGCACAAAACAGACATTGAGTTACTAGTTACCAAACAAGTTATAAATACACAAATTAACAAAAAGAACTACAGCTAAAAAAGAACTATAATGAAATGCCAAATATTTAAATGATTTAGTGTTGCATTTAAAAGAACTTTCAATGTTAAATCAGCATTAGAAAATAAACTACAAGTATGCCTTACTTTGAGCTTAACATTTTATTTGAAACTGTGTGTAATACTGAATTTTTTGCAAACTGAGTCACATGATAAATGTTCTAGAATAACTCAATTAAAGGGATTCTTTCATAAAGTGAAAAAAATCTCTAAACAAACTTATCTGAACAAACTTATCTGTTCTGTCAAAAAATTTGTTTTTTCTTAAAACAAAAGCCTTATAAGTTTTCAGTGCCTACCTCCTCTTTCTACAAAAATATGATTTGTTTCATATAAGACCAATAATACCAACTGGCAAGTTATTTTTTAAAAATCTGTCTAGTTCTCTAGACAACCTATGAATTCAGGTGTATAGAAACCACGTATGTTCTGCATCATGATATAAAGAATTCCTCTCCTTAGGAGAATTCTTTGTTAGAATTCATGGACTATAAAAAAATGGTATAGATTTTAGAAAGCTTTTCTAGAGAGTAGATGAGTAACTGAGTTAACCCTGAGTAGCAGTTAACCTAAATATTTTTTTACTCAAATAAGTAAACTTCAAATATGAAACAACCATGATAAATACAGTGTGACCAAGGAGCTTAAACAAAATTAAATGCCAGCTCTGATTCTGAGACTAATTATATTTTTCTTAATTTTAGAAATTTAAGAAATTTAGATACTAGAAACTTAAGTTTGAGCCTTATTAATAAATCAGTTTATTATTCTGAAATATACAGGTATATTTCAGAAAATAGTGTTAGTAGTGTTTCAATTTTGAAATATCTGAGTCTTCCATTTGGATTCAGCTAATCAGCAAACATTGCCTCTGCCTGTGCTTTATGATTTTGTTCAGTTTGGTTCCCAGTATCAATGTAGATAACCCCACCAAACTTTGCTTCTTACTATTCTAATTTCCTATATAATATGCGTCAGGTTTTTAATGATAGCAAGTTTAGAAGAGGATTTTCAAATATGAATTTTAGGTACACCAAAAAAAAAGTATTAAATAGCTGTCAACATTTGGCATGAGCTGAGGGAACTACAATTGTTGCCCTAGAGGAAATCTATGATAACCAGCACATAGAACACTCACCAGAAATACCCCAAGGTTATATAAACATTAACCACATATAAACTGAAGTAGTTACATAATATACTTATAAAGAACTGTTTTGTGGGATGATGAGTGAAAAAAGAATAACTGGAGTTGTGTGTTAAGATACAGTAGTTAGGATTTCTATTTTAGTGGAGGGAAAAAATGTTCCAGCACAAGGTACTGCTTGAGAAAAAGTTCAGAGTTAACCGTGGTCTGATTTGATGTAGTAAGAGCAGCTGTATGAATCTGTATTTCAGAATCACTACAAAAGACTGTTTTGTGAGCGGTATTCTGGGGATAAAGTAGCCTAGTCAGGTCCTGCACAAAAAGGTCAAAGATTCTGGTCCTAAACCATAGTCAAAGCCACTCAAAAGTGATTCTTAGCTCCTCTGGAAAACAGTTTGGCAGTTCTTCAAAAAGTTAAACATAGTTACCTTTTGACCAGAAATTCTAATCCTAAGGAAATACTCCCGAGAGAACTGAAAACATAGGTCCACACAGAAAGACTTGGACACAATTGTTCAAAGCAACATTATTCATAGTAGCCAAAAAGTGGAAACAACCCAAATGTCCATCAAACAATAAAAGGAAAAGGAAAATGTGGTATATCCATACAGTGGAATATCATTTGGCCATAAAAAGGAATGAATACTACAAACATGGATGAACATGAGAAACATTATACTGAGTGAAAGAAGTCAGACACAAAAGTTCACATATTGTATAACATTTATATGAAATGTCCAAAATAGGCAAATCCATAAAGACAGAAAGTAGATTAGTGGTTGCCAGGACTCAGGAGAGGAGGGATTGGGGAGTGACTACTAATGAGTATGGGGATTTTCTTTCTGAGCTGATGAAAATGTTCTGGAATTAGATAGCGAAAGCTGTACACCCTTTTGAATATACTAAAAACCACTGAATTGTACACTTTTAAAAGGTGAATTTTTTTGTATGTGATTTGTTTTTAATTTTAAGAGGAGGAGGGGAATTCTCAGCATTTTTCTCCCCAACACAACTGAAGGACATGATATAATTCCATCAATAAAGACAGCTTACTATAGCAGGGACTGGTTTGGGGACTTTAATAATAACTGTACTAAAGAATATTGAAGATTGCAATACTAAAGGTATACTCCAAGTACTAAGATCAAAATAACATGAAAGTCCCTTATTAGTGACAATCATCAAGAACTGCCTTGAGGTGACAAAAGCTATAATAGTTTCTAAGTAACAAAGAAATGACCAAGGCCTACCTAAGGATGGTATGAAGGAAAGGATTTAGAAATTGTTCTGAAGGAGGAAAAGGCAGTAGGATTTTCATTCTCTAGCAGCAGCTAAGAACAGAAAATGAATAAAAAGACAATGAGGATTGGATTCAACATTGAAAGGACTACAAGAAAGATGACACCAGCCACAGGGAATAACATATATTTATCAACACTGAGTTGGCATATAAAGTTCCCAACTTACGAATGGGTCACATTTCAAATGTTTGTAAATCAAAATTCTGAACACATTTGTCAAGTGACATAATTTTTGAAAAAGTAAAGTCTGCAAATGGCCTACCATAATTTATTATAATTTTTCATTATTTCTATTTTCCTAGCTGAAATCCAATATGTCAGAAATCCTCTCCCTACCACCACCTCCCATCACAGAGCTCCAAAAAAGAAATTCCCTTACTTCCTAAACTCTTAAGCTGGGCAACTCTAAAACTGGGCAAACACCTTTTCCCATCCAGTCAGTTGCCGCCACTACCTCAGCTCCCTGCTCCCCATGGATGTGAGGCCATCTGCCAGCCAGAGTAGCAACAGAATGCAGTTTGCCATGGCAGTTTTACATGAGAGATGTTCTTAAGTCAGACATTTGTATTCTGATTCTCCAACATTCTTGTCACACACACACAATTATGGTGCCAATGCATGCTGACAAATATATCCCCATTGCTAACTCATGGTGTCTGGTGGATACAACGGAACATTTTTAGTGTGTGGACATAGTACTACACATACAGTAGGAGCTCAAAATACATTGGCAAGAGAAAAGAAGTATGGAAGAAAGGTGTGGGAAGAAAAAATTCAACACCACAAAATTTGCTGGGGTCTGCAGGATGCACATAAAAAGCACCACTCTTTGCCCTATTCATTCTGAAAAGATGAGATCTTCCTCATCTTTTCAGATTCAAATACAAAGTTGCTATCTTTGAGAGGCTTCTCCTGATAACCCTAGACAATTGTCCACTTCCTTCTCTGTGTTCCGGTACCACCTTGTATTATTATAGTACTTATTAAATTGGTATAGTGCATTTACATGTTTAGTTCCCCCAGTAGATGCTTCCTCACATAACAGAATTTCACTTTTGCATTGACAATACCTTGGACAGTGCTTGGCACAAAGAAATAGTCTATAAATAACTGTTCAATGAACAAACGGATGGATTTCTTCAAATTTTGGAAAAATGAGTAAAAGAAATAGCTCACATGAGCAAATCCCAAGTGAATTAATTTGGTAGTCTTACTATTAAGAAATGATACTAAAGCATGAAACCTCAAAGTGTCCCAAACTGTAGATTTGAATGAACAGAATATGTAAGGAAATAAATTTAATTGCAAGTAGATAGGAAGTGCACAGTAAATATTCGGCCTGTCCTTCGCCACCACATTTTTCAAAATTTTTAAGGAATACTCCTTATTCTTCACACAAAATCCCTAGTGATGGAAAGTAACCTATTACATATTGTATTTAGCATTTCTGACATCTAAAGAGATATTTAAATCAAAATGAGCTTAGATAACAGGATTCAACAATATTTAGAGGGAAAAAAGGTGGGTGGATGGGTGCTGACTTCTCTATTAGACTTCTTAAGGAAAAGAAAGGGTTCCAACAAAGTTCCGATCATAGTTAAGGAATTAAAGCTGACAAAGCTCCAATGAAACTTGAATCAGATGAGTTCCCCTGTACTGGTCACCAAATGAATGGTTCACAGGAGTGGGAGCAAACACTAGTCCATAAATCCCCAATATTTAGAGATAAATATGGGGAAAGGCCAAAGTACATAAAACATGTTAGGAAGGACTTTGGGATTTACCTAACTTGTTTTTTGTCAGTTGAAGTAAACCCATGTTAAAGCATGAGACTAAGAAATATGGAAGTGTACTATTATCTAAAGAAAAATTTTTGTTTTCGCGGCTGTTTACCTAATCTTGAAGAAGTATTATATATTATATTCAGAGTTTTACTTCCTCCAATCATAAGGCAAGAAAAGACCCTAAAAGTTATCTACCCAAACCCCCTAATCTCACAAATAAGGGAACTAAGATCTACAAGGGCAAATAACTTGCCCAAAGTCATACTGCTAATTAGAGATTAGAGAAGAGTCTGAACTCAGTCTCCTGGCTCCCAATTTAGAGCTCTTTCCTCTCCATGAAGAACTTCCAGATCCTAACACACCTTCTATTTCGGTTTGCTCCTTTATGCATATGTGCATTCACATGAATGTGTGTATATATACACGTGGACACACACAAATATGTCTATACATCTATCACCAAATATACATCCATATATCTACGCACATACTTTTGTAGCACTTGAAAAACCCAGGACATTTAAGAAATGTACCAAAAAAATATACCAGTTTATTGAAAAGTCCTGTGATAAGGCACTCATGCTTTCTGAGTGACCCATTAGTAATCAAATTTCCACGTCTATGTTTATATGTATTTTACTATATTTATGATATGAAAACCTAATGGTTAAGAGCATGTGCTTAATTAACCACCAGGCTTTGAGCCCATGCATCTAATCCTCAATCCCAGCCCTAACATTAAATTAGCCATGTAACTATGGGCAAATTTGCTGAACCTTTCTAAGCCTCAGCGTCCTCACCAGTAAAATTGAAAAATAATAGAACCAACTTCATAGGGTTCTTGTCAGGAAGACAGATGATGAATGTAAAGTGCTTTGCCCAGGGTCTGGTACTTCATTACTCAGTACTGTAGCTGTTATTAACATTATCACCGACTACTAATCTCTGAGTTTTCTACAAAAGTGCCCCAAAGAAAGTTTTCTATATATTTACCACACACACAAAATCCCAATTATATTTTATTTATTCTTTTAAACAAGAGTATAACAGATTAAGAAACTTATTCAAGGAAAGTCCTTTGCTTTTCGTTTTTGTAGATAAAACTATTATCTCAAATTGATATTTAAATCCTACAAATGCCCACTGCCTTTATTGAAAGTATTTAAATTTAAAACACAAATTGTTTTCTGTCTTCTCATACTTTTCCATTCTTTCAAACAAAATTAGTTTGGTTGTCTAATTTCAGCAAAGAGAAACGTAACTGAATCAGAAAGAAAATGAATCCCCCTGCTTGCCACTAAGTACCCTTCTGGTGTTCAGACACAAAGGACACTCTACCTCATTCACAGTGACAGGGAAAACAAATTAATTCCAAGATTTATTGTGCATTTACATTTTAACTCTATTGGAACCTGAAATTAACACAACATAAAAGGCTCCTTTACCTATATATAATCATGCCTCCAATAAAGTATTTCCCCTTTCCCTACATTCCTTAAAATACTGAGTTTATCATAAGTGCAATATATAAGAAGAATAGTGTCACTAATTTCTTAAGTCAAAGAAACGATCTTTTGAGCTGTTTTATTTCCTAAAACTTAATGTAAGAAGCGAACTCTCTTGGTCTAAATTCTTTTTAAGAATTATTCATGTTCTATCATGCTCACTGGACAAAGTAAAAGGATACGGTATTTACACACATCCATTTTAACAGTCAAACATGTCTAAATAAAACTTTATATTATTTCATTTTATTGTAAATTTTAGGATTCTCTTTTGAAGGTGTTACTGCCTGGGTTCCTAGAGTACTCTGAAATTTCAGTTGCAGAATATATAACTTAATTTGAAAGCATATCAATGCTAAAAATAAATTATTTGATCATCATCTTTTTATAAAAGAATAAACAGCCACAAATTTTATTTCACCAGGACCAAAATACATTAAATTGAATTTCACTGACACAAGCTCAAAGCTCTATTTTACCACAGTGAAATTACAAAAAAAGAAGCCAACCCTCAAACTATTCCCTCTAGAAAACAAAAATCATTAAGTAATTTTAAAACTCTCTTGATATTTCATCCATTAAAAAAAAAAAGTTCATCATATAAACAAAATCATTAAAGGCTGCTGAAAAACAAGCCCAAAGGGTTATAAACAAAAAGTTATTTTTCCAAAACGCAGCATTACTTTTCAGCTATCATAAATGACTAAGAAATGTTTATAAACTATACACTCAGCTATGGTTAAATTATGTAATTCTTCTCAAAAGACTAAATAAAAACTTGACTATGATATAAAATGTGCTTAAAAGTGCCTCCTGCCAATATACAATATTATAGTTTTAAAATAAAACATAAAATAAAGTTAATCAAATTTGCAAAATGGTTTTCTCTCAGAGAGATAAACAATAATTTAAAGTCACTAAAATTTTATAAAACAGACAACCTATTGGTCAAATGTGCTAGTGTCTCATCTCACGGGATCGGGGTTTTTACTAATATGTCCCAAATTACATAATATTGGGGGTTGGAGGGATGGGAAGATGGTTTCAGGTTTTGTAAAAACATTGTATGGGAAGTCAATTAAGCACAGTTTAAAATATGTATGTCATTACAGAGTTAATGCTTTAATAAGAAATCTAATTAGACAACAAAGTCAGCGGTATCTCCAGACGCTGATTTCTCAAATGTCACCAGACTATGCATTCCACTAAGAAGCACTTTTAAATACACGCAGCACCCAAGAGTATCAAGTTTTCAAATCCCTACCTTTTGCAGGTATCTGTACTGCTTTACTGCTGCATATAAGCACTGTAATACACATTTCAAATTATCTTCTTTTAAGAGTACATTTCAAATTATTTTAGAAATATATTTCAATAAATCTAAGAAAAATGTTAAATACACTTCTTTTTCTATTATCCAGAAAACTAATGTATTTCTAAATGTTGCCTTCCCCCCTCACTCCAGGTAACTTCAGCTTTATGAATGGTTTCATTTTTTTAGTGCTAGGAATTCTGAACAAACCTCCTACCTAATTTGGGAAGAAAAACAAAGTACTTATTTTAAATGTTAAATAGCAGCTAACCAAACTAACAGTGATGTTCAAGTAAAGCTACTGTTTCTAATAGACTAATAGATTCTATAAGCTTTGACATTATCTTCCAACAATTTTCTCTAGTTTCAAAGGCAACAGAGACAACATCCATTTTATAAGAGGAAAGAAAGAGTTAAATAAATTTTTTAATACATTTTCTCCCCAACTAAGAATTGTCTTCTCTTTTGTCAATATTACAAGACATTCATCTACTGACAAAGGAAAAATGAACACTTCACTTGACTGTTTAAGAAACTAAATTGGGAGCATTACCAGTCATAGATTTAATTATGTTATTTCTAGGGAAGACTGTTTAAAGCAAAGAGACTATTTAAAGTTCACTGCCAGCTGCTAAATTTTGGGGGAACGCCTTAATATATAGCCCCTATTTGTCATTTGCCTTTCCCCACCACCCACCCTACAGCAAACCCCCATTGTTCTATGCAAAAACTCACAGTTAATGATATTTAAATAGCCCTTGCTACATTTATTTTACAGATGATCACTATGAAGAACACTCAACAACCACATTTCCGTGCTGCCTTCTTTCCTCAAAATAAAATCCAAATATGA
>JAQZBX010082967.1:0-13454 GCA_029593785.1 Cabassous unicinctus
TTTTTTTTACTGTGACATAAAGGGTTTATCAATGGTAGGTAGCTTTTTGTTTTTCTTTATTAAAAAAACTTCAGTATTTATTATTAAACTATGTTTACCTATGATAAAATATTGGATTGAGTATCAGAACTTTAAACATTGCTGGAAAAAAGCATAGACATTTGCTTTTACGTGCTGAATGCTTCTTATATACATGACTTGGTTATCACCATGGCTTAATACTTACCATCAGCCGACATCTTCAAACTACAACATACACATACATTTTTCAATGGTAATATTTGTATATATCGTTATTATCAGTAGTTGTGTTAGTCAGTCAAAAGGATGCTAATGCAAAGTACCAGAAATCTGTCAGCTTTTATAAAGGGTATTTATTTGGGGTAAAAGCTTACAGTTACAAGGCCCTAAAGAGTCCAACTCAAGGCTACTTTCTCACCAGAGCCTATTGCCACGTGTTGAAGCAAGATGGCGGGCAATCTCTGCCTGGTCTGTTGGGCCTTCTCAGCTGCTCAGCTGCTCTGTTCTCTTCCACTGAAAACTATCAGGCAAATGGCTCATCTCTCTTCCCAGGGCTTTGGCTGTTTGAGCCTTCTCCTTTCTGTCATATGGCAGTACTGAAACGACCAAGTTCTTTCCTCTTCCATGTCTTCTGTGAGTGTCTGTTTATATCAGCTTACTAAGGGCGTGGGGACTCAATCTGAGTCATGACCTACTGACAGGGTCGAATCAAAGCCCTAAATTGATTTTATTAAGTAAACTTAAAACCTTTGAATTTAATACAATCAAAGGCATCACACCCAGAGGAACAGATCATAATCTTTTACAAACATAATCTTTCTCTTTTTTGGAGATTCAAAAAAATAATCGCAAACTGCCACAATAGTCTTCTTTTTGATTTCAATATTTTTTTGACTGAACTCTTGTCATACTAATTGGAACATTATTGTTTTTACCCTGTAAAGAGGGTAATGGGAGGTAATAGAAGTGGAAATGTCAACTCTGCTTCTTTTTGCTTCTTCGTGCTTATAATATTAGGATTATCTTCAATCTGTTGTTTCTTGGCTAGAATATTTTAACACTGCTTTCCCAAATTGGTAGAGTTAATTTAATTAAAGCTAGACTTATATAATCTGTACAACTATTTAATGGGGGTCACAACAGTGCCTCTATAACCATCTAGAAAGATACTAAATGATTGTGACACTCTCAACTCTTTGGAGTGGTGGAAATTCTACATTCCCTTGGGTACTTCAGATGCCAATAATGTAAGATGTTGACACACAGACCCAGTGAAGGCACTGGTGTCAACTCATATAATATATTTCAGTAAAGCTTACTTTGCCATTTTTATTAAAAAAACTTATAAATAGAAGTCTTCATATTTTCTTCCTTCATCCAATGGATTGTCTTGCAGACCCCACTTTGGAGACCATAGTTTAAGATTGCCTGTGTGTAATCTTAAAGGTTAAGAGAGGTTAATCAATATTTATAGACCACCTTCTAGTACCAAACACTGTGTTATATGAATTAATGACATCACAGCTGGACACATCTAGGTGTATTTATCATGGGTGCCACGGGGCTAAGTCTTTTGCACACATACTTTGCATCAACCGTATGAGTTAGGTATCATTACCTACCTCCTCTACAAGTGAGAGAGGTTGGTTATTCCTTTGGCTTGTCTGGAGACCTGCTATGGCGGGAGGTCAATATAGATATACCTCGGAGATATTGCAGGTTCATTCCAGACCACTGCAATAAAATGGATATTGCAATAAAGTGAGCCACACTATTTTTTTGTTTCCCAGTGCATGTAAAAGTTATATTTACACTATACCATAGTTTATTAAGTGTGCAATAGCATTATGTCTAAAAAAACAGTGTACATACTTTAATTAAAATGTGACACAGAGACAGAAAGTGAGCACACGCTGTTGAAAAAATGGTGCTGATAGACTTGCTTTGTTCAGGGTTGCCACAAGACTTCAATTTGTGAAAAAAAAAAAATAATAAAAGCAATATCTGTGAAATGCATTGACTATTGAAAATCACAAATATTTTCCTAAGGGTGTTCATTTATCAATTTAAATGGACTTTCAAGTGTGTTTATGAAAGGATTTGCTAAGAATGTGCCTCAGTCTTCTCTGAGCTGGGGCTTAGTTTATTTTTCTTTCCTCACTCTAAAACTCAACTCCATGGACTCATTCCTAGAGTTTTTCTATGTGCTGGCCTGAAAGGCTGTTAATTTCAGCAACACTGCATGATTTTCTGCCAAATTGAGTTGGCCCAACTGACTGAAACTCACTCAAGAACTTTTATGGATAGTAAAGGTTTTTAAGGGGTTTCTTTCAACACAACCCCACCAAATTTACTTCCTGGTATACACATCCTCTTGTTCCTTAACTTCTCCTTGTCTTTTTGAGCTCGAAAGTAGGAAAAGCACCTGTGTGAAGATAACCCAAAGAATTCACAGTGGGGGCCATTTCTAGACCCTTCTGGCTTTATCACTTATTTGTCTATAATTTAGATGGAACTTTCAGGAGAGTCCCTCTGCAGCTGGCCTAGATTTATTCTACCTGTGAGCTACAGCTAAATCTAAAACTGTAAATGACTGATAAGCAGAAATATCTCTTTGGTGTAACATCCCCAAAGCTGGAGAATTGTCCATGTAACATAAGAATGAACATGTTAAAAATCAGTCATACTGGAGTTAGAGTCTCCTGGCTGGCCAGCGAGGCTCAGTCACCAAGAATCTTCCTTTGTCTCTGCATGCCCCCAGCTGGCAGACGAGGCTTACAATTTGTTTTCAAATCTCTTACTTGGCCTGGCCATAGAGTCTGGTGTATATAAAGGAAAAGAGGCACAAGAAGATTTCCCTAGCTTTTGACACTGCAGGGAAAAAAAAAAAAAAAAATCTGGGTGGTGATCTTTGGCTGTTGCAACAGGAGAGGATTAATCATTCAAATAAAGCTCTTTCTGTTTTTGAGAATTAGCAATTCATTCTGGCACAGTTTGCTGCAAGCTAGGGTCTTTCACATTTTTGCACCAAAAAATTTCCCACTCTCCCCATCCTCCCCTATGCTTTGGGGTGACAGAGGAGGGAATATAAATTATGATTAGGAACCCCTCACTGCTCTGTTATAATTTGAATGATTTAGTCATTAGGCTTATCACCAGCAGAAGAAAAGCTTAATTCTGAGTTTAGGGATTGTGGCAGCTGTCATCTGTCCCCTGCCCTAACCCCCTCAGCCTATCCCCAAGGTTGCCTGTACACAGCCTACCCCCTACATGCCCCAGGCATCCTGCCTCTTGTGTTGGGTAGACCAGAAGTGCTAGGGAGTTGATACACCAGGAAGGACCCTCAGTCAATGAGGGTGGGAATTAGTGGAAAAACATCCCTGCATCCTCACCCTTTCCAGGCACAATTCCAAGCTGTCACTCCATCAGAATTGAACTCTGGACACCCACAGCAGTAACCCACTCTTTAACCCACATTAGGTTTTCCTTATGCCAACTGGGATCCACTCCCAAACAACCCACCTGAACTCACATCCTCGTCTGAGGTTCTGCTTCTGAAGCTCCCAAACTAAGCCAGGCACCCTGTATCGTTGGCCAAAGCTGCAAAGGGCAGGCCAGAGAAGCATGTGTGCAATAGAGCCAGTCTTGTCCATAGCAGCCCCCCAGGTGCTTGGGGATGCCTCCAATCAACCACCTCCTTTTAATTTGCTTCTTGTCTCTTAGTGACAACAAGCACATTTAAGAGAAGGAAAATCTCTCTAGGCAATTTATGCACAGCAGTACCCACCTAGGAAGGTGAGCAGTGAAGGTGAAACCTGACCTGACTGTGCTCATCCAACCCCAAGCTAAGAAGAAGGCTGGGCCAGCACAGGAAGGGGAGCTTTTTGCTACTTGATTCATCTCGCAGGATACCTTGTACCAGTCATGTCCCCCACAAGGACAGTTTTTCTAATTTACCCAAAGGCTCTTTAAATCTAGCAGCCTTGGACAATGGAGGGTCACCGATTGGGGTGCCAGCTATGGTCTTTTCACTGGTTCCTGCCTTCTGGAGGAAGAAGCACTATGTATGGTACAGGGTGAGGTCCCAATGAAAACCTGAGGCCCTCTTCCTTGAGGATTCTGCCTCCCAGAGGTCATCACCTCCAAGGAACTTGTTGACCAGAAAGTCATGAAAAACCTTGTGGGGTAAGATCAACTCCCACCTTCACAGCATAAATACATTGTAGTACAATAGAGGTGTGTGTTTGTTTTGCCTAAATTGATTTGTATAAACTCATATCCAAAAGATATTAAAAATAATAACTGTTGAGCAGTTTCTATGAAAACTAAACATATGCATACTAGAAATTTCACTCCCAGGCATAGATTCAAGAGGAACTACTGGATATGTCTACAAAAAGATATGTTTAAGTATGTGCCTAGAAGCCTTATAGTTATAAGAGCTGCAAATGGAAGCCAAACTCAGTAAGGACATACAGTACTGTATGCCTCCATTTGTGTGAATGGGGTGTACCTGTGGGACATCATCCAGAGCCTTCTGCCTTTAGGACTTAGGCACACATTGTCCCAGCTGTTGGAAGTGTTCATAGCTAACAACTTATGGCTGAGTCTCCCTCCCAGCTGTTGCCCTTGACCCAAGGTCATACCCCATTTTTGGAGTTCATTCAATGTTTTGGAAGTTCATTCAATGATGGTCTACATGGGTGTATAAAGTCCAGCCCCTTTGCTCCAATGTAGGACAACTCTGCAGGGCTACCCCAGCTCAGAGGCCCCTGGAGGACTGCATTCCTGCTTCCGGCTCACCCTCACAGGTGTTGATACATGAGCATTCCCTAAAAAATTCCCTGCATGCCAGCCTCCATCCTAGTCTTTGCTTCCCGGGGGAAACGGACCTGACCGTGAGGTTCACTAGCAGGCAAAACTAATTGCTGATGATAGCACTCAGAATAGTGACTGTCTCAGGCCAGGGGTAGGGGGAAGTTGGTTACAATCTGGGAAGGGGCAGGAGGGAATTTGTGGGGCCTGAAAAAAGTTCTATATCCTGATCTAGATGGTGGTTACATATTATGTAAAAAAAATCAATGAGATTATATTTAAGATTAGTGCCCTTTATGAGATTTACTGACTGTGTGTCATCCTTCAATAATACGTAAAAAAATAAAATAAAATTCTCTTTGGTGTTTGAGATCCACGGCAAGCCTTCCACACGTGTTCTTCCGCACGCAGAAGTAACCAGCCAATCCCAGCTGTTTCTCGTTTGGCCCTCCCCGGGCCCCGCGGCCAGGTCAGTCGTCTAGGGGTGAGGGGTGGTTTGTGCCCTGCGTCCTCAGTGCCGGGCTCACGCTGCGGCAGGGCCCCCAGCTAGCTGCCCGTGAGCCTGCTCTGAGCCTCTTTTTCTCATCCACAAAGGGAGGGCGTTAAACGCCAGTCTTTCTTTTTTGGCTATAGTTGAACCTTCTTGCCTCCTGGGGATGGCCGCCAGGAGTGGTTTGGTGAGTATCCTTCCCTGCATTTCTCTGTGCTGATGGGACCCGTTCTGCACCCGCCTCACAACCCCTCAGTCCACCTTTCAATCCAGCTGTTGCCATGGCAACCAGCTGTGCAGGGGTCACCCCAGCTGCCCTGCCTTTCCCTGGTGTTCTTCCCTGGGCATCCACTGCACCTGCGGGGTGGGACGCCCGTGGTCAGTCTAGTGCAGGTGCTCGCTGGACCGGGAAGGGAGTTAATATCCTACAGGGCCACTCTTGACCAGCTGGGGCTGGATCTAGTGGCTAAGATGTCCTCGTCCTTTTCCTCAAGTGGACAGTTCTGAGTGCCAGAAGTCCACAGCGGTGATCCCCTTGCCAGCCATCCTGGGGTTGGCTTTCCCTCCTTCTTGGTTTCACTCTTCTCCAGCCCCTCTCTTGTTCCTATGACTATTCTCCAAAATAAACTGTCCACAGGCAAGCCCTGTCTCAGGCTGACAGGCGGGGGGAACCACATAGGCTGGCGTGTGTATGTGTGCAAATACACTTATACACCCTTACGTGCATGCACGTGTACATACACGCGCAATGTAAATCACAGTCATGCTATATACGTGATTCTGTCAACTGAATTTGCATGTCCTATGTCAATAGATCTACACCTATACCTTGCTTTCTATTACCTGCATAGTATTTTATTGTTGTGTGTACTATGCTTTCCCTAATCTGTTAGGTTGTTTATAGGTTTTTGCTGTTTCATGCAGGATCCATTCTTGAACAAAAATCAGCTGCAAAATTTCTAAAGTATTGTCTAGAAGGAAATAACTAGCCTATAGAGAGTACGAGTCTGCTCAGAAAGGTAGCTGAAAATTCTGTTTATACAGTAAATGCTGTGCGAAGATATCATCTTGGCGGGGTCTAGATCCAGCCTGGTCCCATGGGCTCTGGAGTGTGAGTTGCATCACGGAGTTGATGTCTCCTGGAAGCAGGGGTTCAGCCTTTTGAACCCTGGGTCATTTGGTCTTGGGACACTGACTGTCTTGGGACACTGACTCCCTCTTGGGTGAGGGAACCGCCCTTTTGGTTGATGGCAAATCTCCTTTTGGCGGAGGGGTCAGCTGTTAGCAGCGCATACTCACAGCAACCGGGGGGCTGGGGATGGGGCACCGGCAGCGTCCTCTGCAGCTCATGTATAGAATATTCTGTTAGTGAGAATTCTAGTACACATTCTCTTAATGATCTACTCAGATCACCAATTTTCAACCCATACCTTTGCTATATACTCAGTGGGGCTGCCTTGCTCTTTCCATTTCCACATAATCTGGTGAAGATATATTAGAATACGGTTCAATTAAGCAACAGCAAAAATAACACTTAAAATACACCACACCATTAGATATATCAGTTTCTTTGTACCTTTGTGGGTGAGATTGAGGAGGACCTTGTCATGGAGGTCTGTTCCCAGTTCTTCTAGTTATCTCTCTGAGATAAATGTAAACTGGGAATAATGGTAGTGCTGGCCTCATTAGGTTATTCTGAGGCTTCCACTAGCTGACATATGTGAGGTGCTCAGAACAGTGTCTGGTTTTTAGGAGGGCCATCATGTATGTTTGTTATTATGGGTTAAGGTCTCCCAGCCAGTAGGGATTTATAACTGATGCTCAAACCCAAGCACTATGGTTTCCTGCCTCTCCTCAAGTTTCATGGTAAAGTGGACTTATTTCATTTTTCTATGTCTAGATTGAATTAAAACTATTTGCCTTGACAAGGCCAGCCTTGGGGAGTGCTGGACTAAGTGCATCTGTGCCAGTACAGCTGGGAAAAAAGCTAAGCTTGTAGTTAGAGCTATGTGGGTATAAGAGCTGGATAGAACTGGTTTGGAATTTTTGCTGACTTGCCTGCCAAAATCTCATTGGTAAAATGGGGAAACAATATCTTAGTCACAGGGTCACTCTCGGTTTAAATGAAGAAGTGGAACCTAGTGCTCAAGAGGGTAGAAGGTTCTAGGTCTGGACTGCCTGATGTCAAAACCACTTAGATCTGTAGAACTGGGGGTAATTATGTGACCTCTCTATGCCTCAGTTTTTCCATCAATAAAGTGTGATAGTAATAGCATCTACTTTGTAGTAGATTAGGGAGTTAACATAGATGCTTGGTTCATGGTGTTTTAGTTTCCCAGCTGCTAAAACAAACACCATCCAATGGGTTGGCTTAAACAATGGGAATTTATTGGCTTACTGTTTTGCAGCTAAGAGAAATCCAAAATTGAGGTGTCAGCCAGGTGATGCTTTCTCCCTGAAGACTGTGGTGTTCAGGGGTGGCTGCCAGTGATCCTGGGTCCTTGGTTTTTCTGTCACATGGCAATGAACATGGCGGCCTCTCCTGGCTTCTCTGAGTACTTTTGACTTCTGGATTCTTCCTGTGGCTTTCTGTCTGTCTGAATTTCATTCTGCTTCTAAAGGACTCTAGTAATAGGATTAAGACTCATCCTGATTCAGTTGGGTCACACCTTAACTGAAGTAACTTCATCAAAAGGTCCTACTTACAATGGATTCACACCCATAGGGATGGATTAAGATTAAGAACATGTTTTTCTGGGGGTACATAACACCAAGGCACTTAATACACACAAAGTTCTTTATTAATTATTATATAATCATTTGTATCATTATTAATATAACTATTAATACATAAACATTAGCTCTTATTATATTAATATATTATTATTAGGATAAAAATGAAGACGATGACAGTTATATAGTGAGGACGCATTTTTATGAGTTTAATTCAATACAATACAAAACGTTGTTTTCTTGTTTTTGCCTTAAATTTGAAAGAGCTCAAGTCTCCATGAAATAATAATTAACCCAGAATTGTGTGATTTCAAAGCTGACATGTCGAGAGGATTGCACACTGGTTTATGCTGTTGCCACCTGGCCGGTAATCAGAAATACTCTCTTCCTTCCTTGGGATTAAGGTTGAATTATACAGACTTTGCATTATGCAGTTTCTTCAGGAGCAATACCCTTTGCATAAAGTGACAGCACCTAGCATATAAAAAGCCCTTGGACGCTGCTTGGCGTAGAGGAGACACTTGATGAATGAAAATTATTATGTAGGTGTAGTCTTCAGTCAGTTACCAAGCAAAGTGCCTGCATTCTCATGAGTGTGATTGTGTTGGAGTCCTCTTCCACCAACCTACTGTGACTCATGAGGAATAGAAAGGTAGGGTATCCCTTGCCCAATTTTCTCAATACCTTCCTGCCTCATCATGCTCTGATATCATGACTCCCCGCGGCGCTTCCTCTTCTGCAAGCCCCTCAACCCGAGTCCCCACAACCTGGTCCTGTTTGTTTCCTGTGAGCACAGCTTGCTTCTCTGACAGCACTCTAAGCACTGTGAGCTTGGGATGGTGTTTGTATGTGTGTGTGCAGAGCTTTTCTTTTTTGCATTCCTCATGTTGTCTAGCAGAGCTCTGGGCATACAGTTAATGTGCAATCCATACTCAAAATTTAGAGGAAGAAAGAAGGAGAGAGTGTGTTTAGAAAAATCACTCATCGAGGGCACATGAATTATATGTGCATTTGTGTAGATGTTCTCATGGACATCTTCCGGGGGCCTAACGAATAAGAATGAATGGGGACAATTTATTTCACTTCCTAATCAAGTCTCAGGTGGGGCACAGTCACAGGTCCATTTTTAGCACCTCCTTAAACTCTTCACGTGACCAGAAGCATGAGTTTGACTAGCTGAGATGTCCGTTGTCACCCTACCCCATGCCTGGTTCCTCAATAGGCTAGTCTAGGTCCCTCAGAGGCAGATCCTGATATGACCATTTGTGTTCAAGGTGATGCCATAGGAAATGGGGAAGCCAGGCAGAGAGGGAAGGCAGCTGATGAAGAGTGTGCTTTCAAGTCAGCTTCCCCTGTGGGCAGGTAGTTAGCTGGAATAGAGCCTTGTGAAGATGGCATAGCACATGCACTGGTGTTACCCTATCTGA
Organism: Cabassous unicinctus; assembly: GCA_029593785.1. Taxonomy (NCBI): domain Eukaryota; kingdom Metazoa; phylum Chordata; class Mammalia; order Cingulata; family Chlamyphoridae; genus Cabassous; species Cabassous unicinctus. The sequence continues at coordinate 9,487 of JAQZBX010082967.1, forward strand.
AGAGTTGGGATATTTATCCAGAAACTTCCCTTTGACATTAATTAAGGGCTTCCCTGGAGGCCGTTTCTCTCTGATACTCCTGGCCTGCCCTTTACTGGTCAAATGCTATAAGTAGGGGAGCCCCAGGCTGAGAGTTACAGTAAGAAGTCAAAAGCTGGCATCAAGGGCCAGATGAGTGTTAAGGACATGTAGACAGGGCACCAGCAGCATCCATTATATTCACGAAGGAAAACAAACATTTTAAACCATACTTATGTTCTTAGGATCCAGGTTCTGGTTATGTCTTGCTGTGTCTCATCATGCCCAAACTTAGTGCTTAATCCACAACTATCATTTCATTACTCCTCATGGCTTCTATGGGTCAGGAATGCAGGAAGTCTTGGCTGGGTACCTCTTTCATGCATTACCATCAGACGGTGACTGGAACTGGCATAACAGATGGCCAGAACAGCTAGAGATGGCCGTGAATCTCTCTCTGTGTCCATATGGACTGCCTGCATATGCTCATTGAGCTTCCTCACAGCATGGCGGCCTCGGGGCTACTTACATGGTGACTGAAGCCTCCAAGAGTGGGTATTCCAGCTCCCAAGGTAGAAACTGCATTAATTTTTATGACCTAACATTGGAAATCCGCAGTGTCACGTCTGCTGGACTCTCTTGGTTACAAGCCCATCACAGGCTAGCTCAGGCTCAAGGGGAAGTGAATTAGATTGCACTTCTTGATGGGGGCATGTCAAGGTTTTCCAGATGATCATGTGAAGTGGTCATCTTTGGAAAATACAATGTGCTACATGTGGCTTCTTTTGGTATTAATAAATGCCACCTTTCAGTACCTAAGAAATAAATAGTGTAGTACTCACAGAATAGCAAATAACTGTGAGTCAGCACACACGCCTTGACTATTGAGATAGACAGAAATGTACAGGTTTGGTAACTGAATGAGGCTTTCCACCCACAGCCACTGGCTGAACTCTCAGTGGAGACTGTTCTATTTCCCAGCCAGCTGCAGTGCACGCATGCATGTGCATTTTCGGTTGAGACAGCATTGGCTAATGATTATCAGTGACGGCGGAAATGAAGGAAATTAGTGACACAATAAAAACTCTAATTGCTTGGCAACGGTGTTTAGGCCTCATTAGGTAGATTTGTAACAGCTTCAAGAGAAATAAACTCCTGTGTCATTAGATAACAAGGCAAGAAATAGGTTATTTCCTTTTTGAAAGGTATGAAAGCTTCCAATTGCCTGATGTATTCGCTTAGTAGATTATTTTCTGTCATCTCAGTTAATTGAATTTTATCCCTTGCTCTTATAATACTTCCCTTCAAAATAAGGTTACAAAGTTCAGAGAAGTCATATTTTTAAACTACAGTCATAGGAGGCAGAAATCAACCTTATCTAGACAAAGTGCTCTAGGAGGAAATAAACCATAAGCCTTTAGAAGGTCACCATTTCTCATGCACGTGGGTGACTTGACATTCAAATGTTTCGTGGAATGCTTCTTTGCAATACAGCACCCAATTTAGATTTGAAAATGAAAACCATAGAATTATTTATGGTTCCATCCCTATTCTCTCTGTGGGAATTCCATCAAAGCTTTCATAGTTGGCCAGTTTTTATTTTAGTTAAAATGGATGGAAATCAAAATTTAGGTTTGTTTCCAAATACACATTTGACTTGCAATGCATTTGACAGTATCAGGCTTTAAATCTGTCTATGACCTATTTCAGGCCTGCCCCTTCATTCTTTGTAAATTTTTGAGTATTTCCAGATTTCATATACTATACACAGAAACACACACACATATACACACCCACCCTCCACACTGCCCAGTCAGGTATAATGTGGTACATAAATAAGCTCATCTTTTCCTTTTAAAGAAATGCTAAAAAGGGGACCAAATTAACATAGCAAAAATATTAAAAATGGCTCATGCTCAGAATTCCAAGGTGTAAATGTCCTTGGCTACAGGGTTCCATCTGTTACCCTATTGCCTTTTAAACCCATACTCTCTTAAGAAAACGTTATAGGGGAATTTAGCAGTCTCTTTGTCTGTCTTGAATATGCCCCCTAATTTATTTTACTCAAAGTCTCTGCCCCAGCCCCTCAGAAGGTAAGGACTACTGATGAGAGAAGCAAGTGGAAGCCTGTGCCTTGGGAATTCTCCATCACAGGCTTGGGCTCTTTGATACCAAATAATATCTCATGAATAGAGGGCCTGAATCCTCTCTTCTCTTCCCTAGTGAAAACCTGGAAGAGTCTAGGAAAAGAAGAATATTCTGCCCTCAGAAGGTATGGTCATGCATCCAAATCCCCAGCCAGAACAATTTTCTTAGAGCGATGCCTCTTTGAGAGATGAGAAGTGGTTTTCTCTTTAAATTTGAAGTGAAGAATACCCTTGCGGAGACATAAATGGTGGAGCAAACCCAGTCAGCACCTACCCCAATCCCCTTGACTCTACTTTTGTACCTGTCAGTGCCTATGACTCTCTGAGGGCAGAGATGGTGTGTACAGCTCATGCAAAGATTAAGGCCACAAGTCATGGGACATGACTCCCAGGGATGGCCTCCCTGGCACCTAGAGATTGTTACCAAGTGCCAAATAGCAAAGGATTTGGAAAAAGACCTTGACCAAAAGGAGGAAATATTTAATACAAATGAGTTTTTATGGCTAAGAAATTTTAAAGTGAGTCGGGAGGTCATTCCAGAGGCTACGCATATGCATGTCTCAGGTAGATCTCACTAACTACCACGGTAAACAAAGCTTCAAGCAGAGGTTCTCCTGAGGGCTCTAGAGACATCTGGACACTATAGGCAGGGCAGACAACCCCAGGAAATCAGCACCACATTGGTGGGCCTTACCTTGGAGTATCTGATGATCTATCTCCCCAGTGTATCAGAGTTGGACTCATTTATGATTTTCCTACACATGGTTCTTCTGCTCCTTTTATTTGAAGCTATAATTAGCACTATACTTGTTAAATATATGTCCCATTCACTTAATATTCAGGTTGATCATATGCCAGTTGAGCCCTGAATCTCAGCAGAGTTGCAGCCGACACCAACTCTCTAGTTCATCAGACTCACCCAGGACACTAACAAAAGGATGTTGATGGATAATGCCCATCCCAAAAGACAGAGACTATCTACAACTGCAAGAAGGACAGTTCCATCCATCTGCCCCATGGGATCTAAGACCTCTCTTAATCAGAAGCAGAGTGGACATCACCATCACCAAATCCTCAAGACTGAGGAATGAACAAATATAAGGGGGAATGCAACTATGGACTAATCATTATTCTAGCAATGGAAGAACTTGTATCATTGATATAAAGGCAGTGGCCACCAGAGGTTCTGAGGGGAGGGAGAGGGAAGAATAGGTATAACGTAGGGGCATTTTGGGGACATTGGAATTGTCCTGCATGACATTGCAATGATGGATACAAGTCATTATACATTTTGTCAAAACCTATAAAATTGTGCCATAAGAAGTGTAAACCATAATGTAAACTATAGACCATGGTTAATAATAATGCTTCAATATGTGTTCATCAATTATAACAAATGTAACACACTAATGAAAGATGTTGTTAATGGGGGGAAGTATGGAGGGGAGGGGTGGAGTATATGGGAATCCCTTATATATTTTTTTATTTTTTATTTTCTTTATTTATCCCCCCCCTTGCCTCTTGCATTTGCTGTCTGCTCTGTGTCCATTCGCTGTGTGTTCTTCTGTGTCTGCTTGTCTCCCTTTGTTGTGGCATTTTGCTGTGCCATTCGCTGGCCATCAGCTCTCCATGGGCGCGGGCCAGCTTGCCTTCATCAGGAGGCCTTGAGAATTGAACCTGGGCACTCCCATATGGTAGACGGGAGCCCAATCATTTGAGCCACATCTGCTTCCCCAGAATCCCTTATATATATATATATATTTTTTTTTTCTTTTTCCTTAAAGATTTATTTATTTATTTTAT
>JAQZBX010082968.1:0-13452 GCA_029593785.1 Cabassous unicinctus
CACTCCCAAGTGGCTGCACGAGGGGCTCTGGGGGCCTGAGTGGAGGGAGGGGAGATGGGAGAGAAGGAGGGGAGGGGGTCAGGGAGGGAGGCAAAGGAGGGGAGGAGAGGAGGGGGCAGTCCTTGCACCCAGGGCCACAGCAGGGGTGGACACCTGCAGACGGCCACGGCTGCCCTGCTCCGGCCGCCCCCGAGGCCAGGACTGGGCCACCGTGACCCTCGGGTCCCTTTTGTAGCCTGGATTGCGTTTAGGAGAGGAAGAGAAAGGTGATGGCCAATCCTGAGAATTCTCCAGGTCAGCATGTCATCAGGTGCCTGGTCTGTCCCACATGCCGTCCCTGATTGTGCCCCTTGCAGACTTACTGCCTGTGAGAGAGAGAAAGAAGAAGGGAGAGAAAGAGGAAGAGAGAGACAGAGAGAGGAGAGGAGAGAGAGATGGAGGAAGAGAGGGGGACCCCTGTTCCTCATCTAAAGATATTTGTTATACAGATAAGTTGACCTTGAATATGGGTATTTTCCAGCTTTCATAATAAATCTAATCTCCATAGCCTAGAGTTGCTTCAATTAGAAAATCCTTATGAAATGCTAACTACCACAAAAGTGATTTCACTTAATGTAAAAAGGATTATTTGTATTTCGTTTCCTCTGGAGATTTTATCATCGTATCCTGGGTAACACACTAAGTTTCAATGCTCTCCCTAATACTATGAAGCCTTTCATTGATGTAAAGCCAAGAATGATTAACATGCTTCCCGTGGAGACGGTTATTGACGTTTTAACTTTCTGTGGGAGACACGCGGTTCCAGGGTTAGACATTTGTCTCGGCCACAGCGCTCTTACTGATGTCTACACTCCATGAAACATTAATTCATGATTTTCTTAATATCTTATTGATTTCCCTTCTCCAAAGGCCAGAGGTTAAAAAACTCCATAAAAACGTCCTGGCAATTTATTGCTGTCCCTTTAAAACATTACAGAAACCTTACAGCTATTTGCTTTTTCCCATTGTCTTTTTAGTTAAGGTTGCAGTTCAAAATGACAAATTTACCTTTTCTATGAACTTCATATGAACTTGTTTTTAAATGTAATATATATAGAAATACCCAAGCATTATTCTTGAGTGGTTAAAGGTTCACACCCTCAATAGCCATCGAGGTCAGTGTGGAAAACACCACCGCCAGTGAACATTCTCTGTCCTGACCATTTGCATGAAGGAATTCTTTAAAGGCCATGGTTTCATTAATCCAAATAATTAATAATCAATAATAATTAATATTCTTTTTTTAAAGTGGACAACAAACCATTATCCATATTCCTACTGCCCTTTTTTTTTTTTTTTGGAATTAAAATCTTGAAGACAGAAAGGCTTCAGGTCACTGTGCAAATCTCAAGCCTCTGAACCCTGGCTCCATTAACTGACCCTTCCAACCATAGAGCCTATTAATTCTGTAGCACAGCCCACATTAAACAGTCAAACTACTACCTCCAAAGAAGCCGAATGTGTGATTCACTTTCAACCTGAAGGAAATTTTATCAGAAAGTTGGAAACAGAAAATCATAAACCAGGAGATTAAAAACTGAAACCATTTTGTAATTGCAGGCAAAACATTTGTTACTGTAAACGCTATAAGGAGCAAGTGAAATAAATGAATGTATTTTTAATTACATTATTTAGCTTCCATAGGCACAGACTTGAAAACTTTAATTAACCTGACCAGGAAAGTAAATAACCTGAATTTAGGATTCTGCTCCAGCCTGTATCATGTAAAACCTGACTGAGGGGTGGTGACGGAGTCGACGGCATTTACTGAGGACGCAGCCTGCAGTCCCATCACTGGTGAACTAATCAGTTCAATTGTAGGTGCAAGAGAAGGGCTGGTCAGGAGAAAGTTTTGCTTTCTTTCTTTTTTTTTTTCTCTTTTTAATCTTCAGCTCAGGCCTTAACTGAGCAAATCTCAGAGAAGCTTAGAGATAAGAAAATTGACCATCTAAAAATAGTGTATTTCTAAAGCCTGAATATTGGGACTAGAATTTCTTCTTCCTTAAGTAGACAGCTGGAAATATTTTTGTGCTCAAGTTTCAATTTAGATGTATCAGCTATGCATCCGAGGATCAGCTTTGGCCTCTAATTCAGAAATCGAACATTTAGGATCATCAGCAGAATGAGGGATGCACACGATGTGTTCTCTTGGCATTCTAGGCATGCATATTGTCCTGCAGAAGCAAACCTCTGTAAGAAGCCATGCACACACAGTCAGTATTCCACTGGAACTTCCCGAGTGCCACACACGTGTATGTCTGGATGGTTTGCTTATTTATTAATTTCCAGGGAAAATGTTCTGAGGTTGGGTTTGTTGTCACTTAGGCATTTCCTGGCATCCAGTCCAACTAGAAAGAGTTGACAAAAAGCATTATAATCTAAAATATTATAATCTATGGACTTTTACTAAACGAATGAGAAATTCCCAATGAAGTTAACTTGAATGCTTTACATTTGGGCAAATCCTGTCTCTTCTCACTCCCAGATTTGAAATAGCTTTGATATTTTAAATGCTGGGGTTGCAAATAATATTTTTCTTTAGAGATTAAATAGGCCTGGACCATCTTACCAGTTTTTAAACAGACACCCAGGACCTGTAGCCACATCTCCTTATGTCTCTGCACTTAAACTGGTGGAGAGATGTTGAGAGCATGGCACTGCAGCTCTGCATGGAACTCAGCCTCCCACCAGAGGGTACGGGCCCAGTGGTGTGGCCCTGGGCCTGGATTCTAACCTTTCGAAAACATGTTATCGCTCCTTTGGGGAGGTTATGTATCACCATGCGGGAGGTTTAGTGGGTGAAGATTCTTAGCAATTGGGCACCACCTTTAACCATGCTGCATCCACCACTAGTTGGTGCCTGGAGCAGCTGGGCCATCGTCCTTCTGCCCTGGTTCTCTCCCTGCCATATGCCTTTCTAGAGAGAGGCACAAGGAAGCCAGAAACCTCCTCTCAGCCCAGTGGCAAGCATGCACAGAGGATTAGTAAAAGAAAGTCTGAGCACACTGAGCACCTTGGAGAACACACGTGAAGGATGATCTGGACAGAGGATCCATCCACATGAGCTCTTGGGGGAGCTTTGCATCTTGCAGCCCTTTCTAATTTTGCAGTAGTGACAGCACAGTTTTGTAGATGAGTGAGTTTCATCTCCTTAATTTACACATAAGGAGACAGATGCCCATGCAAGGCAGCTGATGCACCACAGAGAAGATCAGAGGCTCGATAAAAACAGGGCTCAAAGCTTAATGCACAAACTTGCTTTAGAGCTGTAGATTGTTCTCATGGAGCTTAAAGGTCAAGGGCTACAAAATTCACTTTTACCTAGTTCAGGTAAAAATTCACCTCACTCTTAAGGTCAGAACTTACGGAGACTCACTTTAGAAAGATTCAGAAATCTCTAGATTATGAAAATTCATAATAAGATAGATGAATTTGAAAGAGTATTGATGATTCCAATGTAGTAGGAATCTAAACATAAATAATCGTATCAAGAATTTACTATTTGTTGATATGTAACTATTTAAAGGTATAAAAAAGTCAGAAAATGTAGACTAGATATTATTCAAAGGTGATTAAATATTTCTAGCTCCAAAATGATTATCTTCTGGGACCTGTAATAACATTTTTGCTAATTCATAAATTAGAAATATTTAGGAACACTCGTTTATTTGATATTCATCCAAAAAGTTCAGTATTTGTCATCATGTTTTTTAGAGTGACTGGTACTAAATGAAACCTTGTGACTAAAATCAACATTGAATTTTGTTCTTTGCCTCTGTCCTCTTCTCCACCACTACTTTCCATCTCTGTTGCTTGCTCCTGTCTCACTATATTTTGTAACTCTCTGTAGTGGTTTGGTGGTGTTCCCCCAAATTTCACGTCTGCCTGGAACCTCAGAATGTGGCCTTGTTTGGAGATAAGGTCTTTGCAGATACAACTGGTAAGATGAGATCACCCTGGATTTAGGGTGGGCTCTAAATTCAATAACTGACATCCTTAAAGAAGAATAGATGGTACAGAGGCACACAGGGAAGTAGGCCATATGAAGTCAGGGGCAGAGGGCAGAGTGATGCCTCTACAAGCCAAGGCATGCCAAGGAGGGCCAAGGAGGGCTGGACACCACCAAAAGCTGGAAGAAGCCAGGAAGGGGTCTCCCCTGGAGCCTTTCCAGCGGGCATGGCCCTGTCCACACCTGGGTTTCAGACTCCAGCCTCCATAATTCCAGACAACACACTTGTGTTATTTTAGTCCACCGAGTTGTCGTGATCTGTTACAGCAGCTACAGAAACCAGCTCTTAATTGTCTAGGCTCCCAAATGTTAGCAATTGCAATTGTGTGGCATGGAAAGCATCCGTTTATACAATTATTCCTCATTTTTCAAATTGTATTAATGTCTTCTGTTGGAGGGATGCCCAGGTTTCCATTCTGTCAGTTGGGCACCTCCTGTGGAGCCAGAGTCTCAAACAGTATGCCCCATCCCCCTCACTCATAGAAAATTTGTCCACAGTTGGAAAATTCTTAGCTGAAGAGTACTGGGCCTTGGAACAATTTACTGGAAAACATGAAATTTAAAATTATAGTTTTGTAACGTCAAAAAGTTAAATACGTGGAATGGTTTGCTTTAAAGAATTGTAGTTGTTATTGAAAAATCTATGGTTTAAAAGTGGCTGTGTTCTAGCACAAATACTATGCATACATTAACAAGACCTCCCACACACACACGGTGTGGACATGTCTACCTTAACTCCAGGCTACTATAAAACATACTTCCTTACCTCATCAAAACCAAATGCTAAGTCTCCTTCTTGATCAAGTGTGGCCTTTCTCTGAGCCAAAGCCTGCAAATGAACTCAATCTCTTCCCAGCGACATAGGACATTACTCCCAGGGATGAGCCTCCCTGGTACCAAGGGATTATTACTGAGCATTAATCAGTAATACATCTGGAGAAACACCTTGATCAAAGGGGGGAAATATTAAATAAATAGAGTTTTTATGGCTATGATATTTAAAAGTACACTGGGGGGGTCACTCCAGAGGTTACGCTTATGCAGGTCTCAGCCAGGCTTCACAAACTGCACAGTAAACAAAGCCTTAAACAAAAGTGCTCCTGAGGCCCCTAGGGATGTCCGGACACCATAGGCAAGCCACACGGCCTCATGAAATCAACACACCCTTGGCGGGCTCTAACTTGGAACATATGGAAAGCTGTTTCCCCAAACTAATATAATTATACTCATTTATAAATCCCCTAATCATGATTCCTCTACTTCTCTTATTTGAACCTATAATTTTCATTGTACTTGTTAAGTTTATTTCTCAGAGCTCTAAAACCTTTGGATTGTTCTTATGCTGGTTGAGCCCTGAAACTCAGCAGATATGTGGCCAGCTCTTCCTCTTCAGTTCTTCAGGCTTGCCCTGGACAACTGAGAAAATGTGATGATGGACCAGCTCCATGCCAAAAACAAGGAGTATCTTCAACTGCAAGGAAAACAATTGCATTCCTCTGCCCCATAATATCTGCATCCTTTCTCAGCCTGAAGCAGTTGGAGCAGACATCATTCCAAATCCCTCAAGACTGAGGAATGAACAAAAATGGGGGAAGAGGGTGTACCCTCTGACTAAAATGGATTTATTGTTATTGTAGATACTATCTTGTGTTAATTGAATAACCTGTAATATTGAAGTTTTTTTTTTTTTTAATTTAAAAAAAGTTAGCACTTATGATATCATCAGCATATTTAAGTATTTTGGAAATGGCCATAGCTATAAGTATATACAGCATTTGAGAGAAATCCTCCAATTACTTTCTTTTTTTAAGTAGAACTTGAAATATTTTTATACTTTTGCTTATAACTATAAATAGTTTTAGTTCTCTGAAGTTTCAAGCTTAGAATCAATTGCTAAGTTTTTTCCCAAGATAGTTGTTCCATTGGATAATGATATGACATATGTATTAAATTATCATTTCTATTATCACAATTTCTCTGCTAGTCTTTTTGTCCAGGATGGTGTTTGGAAGTCTAGTTGGCTCCAAGCTAGCCTGGATCATCTTTACAGAGGACTCTCTTCTCCTGAATACCACAGGCATTTTATGTCATATGCTTGGAGCTTATCTGGAAACCTGGGAGTTGGGAACCATTCTAGATTTTCATTATTTCAGTACCCTGTTCTTTCGCTACTCAGCCACCACTGTCAACACTGCCAGTGCAGATTCAGTTTCCCAGAGCAGAGGATATTCTTGGGCCTTACCCTACAAAACCAAGCCACTCAATCCATGGTGCACTTATGACTGACCATGGTCAGTGGCTCTGGACCTACAGCAGGTTGGAACAGACCATGGAGGTGCCTGGCTGACATTGACTAGGAGCCTCCTTCTGGGCTGTGAGTTGTCCCTGGCCACATCTCCCCAAGCTAATGGGAGGAAGCAAGGGACCCGGTGCTCTGCCTCCTCTCCCAGCAGTCTCGACCTTCATCATTGCTCTCCTGAGGACTGAGAGGCCGCCAGGTTGTGGAGTCCGCTCTCCCACCCAGCCCTCTGGCTGCAGCACTGCTTGTGGCTGGTCTGTAGGAGGCAGGCAGAAAAGCACCCCAGGTGGGCTGAGCAGTATTGTTCCCTGCTTGGCACCCGGCTGAGACTGCTGTCTGCCGAGCTCAGGTATGTGGACTCACTCAACTCCCAGAAGCGGGCCAGGCTGCACGGTTCATTTATATTCCCCAGAAGCCTATGCTTATACCGTGATTAGATTTGGAGAAGAACCAAGAACAAATTCCCTAGTGGACTGTGGTTAAAAGCCCACTCTCACCAAAATTAGACAGGTTTTCTCCATATAACTGTTACCAGATGAATAGATAGAGCTTTTTTCTAATTAAGTATACATATTAAATATAAGATATTTAATAGATTTTATAAATTAAAACTTAATAGATTATATAAATTTAGAATACAATGATGAATGATATTCAAATTCATGATAGCATGAAAACAGAATTTGTTGTGATTAGTCTATTTGACTAAACCAGAAGGGTTACCTGGATAAAATAATGGCAGTTTAGAGCCAAATACATTTTGTTTGGTTTCAAATCTTCTGGAAAGCTGGGAATAAGGCCAATAGTTATTGGTAATATTAATGACAATTTTTCCATTAACACATGTCATAAGAATAAGATTTTTCCATGAACAAGAGAGGGACTTAGGATGGCAGGCTGGGTATATGTTTCAGTTAAACCCCAAAGTTCATAAAAATAACCCAAAAGATACATTATTCTGAACTAAATCTTGGAGGTTAACAGACAAAAGAAAGGGTACACGAGGGCCAACAAAAGACCAGTATACACATAATGAGAAGGTCTGAGAAGACCAATCAACTTGGCAGGAGACAAGAGTGGGAAATCACAGTAAAAACACAGGCAAAATTCCTACTGAGATGCCAGTGATTCCAGAGACGCTCCTGATTCAGAGTAAAAACAAACAGCAGAGAAGGAGAGGAGTGCCAGGGGACACGGGGCAGCGCTGGGGACAGAGCCGCATCCTGGAGAAGGAGCCCAGCTCCTCCCCGTGCTGAGGGGCTGATCCCAAGTCACAGCCTGAGGTCACCACAAACCCTGTCGTTGTCACAAGAAGGATCTGACACCAGGATCCCGAGAAGACGCTGGGGGAGAGCAGGGCACTCCCCGACATCAAGCCACAGGCACACCTCCACAGCGAGACCAGAACTCACAGGACCTCCACGGGACGTGAGAAAAACCCTCACAGATACAGACAGGAACAAATAAGCCGAAACTTCTGGACACTTAGAAAAACAAACAGTGAGAGAGCAGCTTTCATCTCGGCAGCAGAAGAACCGACATCAGAGAAAATGGAATTAAACAAACAGAAAAATACTTTAAATGAATTAAAATTCATATCCCAAGAGAGATTCAAAAGACAAACACATGCATGAAAAGACAAGCAACTAAAAATGAGTTCATGATAAATTAAATTGAATAGACATGTTTAATGAAAGAGCACATATGGCTGAATATCAAATCAAAGGACCTGAAATATCAGTGCAACAGATTTTCACTGAACAGAAAGAAAAGTTAAGAGACTTGAAGGACAGGTCCAGGAGTTCCAACATTTGCTAAATAGAGTCCCAGGAGGAACAGAGAAGAGGAATGCATGTTACCACGGTATCAGGAAGAAGGACGGGGGAGGGAAGGAGAGGAGAACGAAGGGGGAGGCGAGGAGCAGGAGGAGGGGAACACTCCAGAGCTGAGAACACAAACCTTCAGACTGAGAGAGCTGGCCTCCACGCGCCACCACACGTGCACACACGGCTAAGCAGAATAAATACCAAAAGATTTCCTTATTCTAAAGCATACCCAGATGAAATTTTAGAACTTGAAGGATAAAGAGGAAACAGGCAAATCATTGCCTAATAATGAACAATAATTCCCTTGGCTTCAGACTTCTCCTCAGTAACACTTAATGCCAGAAGATGATAGTTACAGCATCAACAGAATGAAAAATATTTTAAAACTAGAATCATTCACCAAGCAAGATAAGCCTTTAAGTTCGAAGAGAAAACTAAAGTTGTCAAACCTCTTAGGATGTTTGCCACTGAAATAATTACTTGAGGATGTACTCAAGCAAATAAAAAAAAAAATCCTCTGAAAACAGCATGTGGGGTTTAAGAAATGATGATGAACAAAGAAACCAGTAAAACCTATCCTAAGATTAATGAACATTTGGGTATAATGAGATACGAATTGATAGAAACGTATAAATAGTATTCAAGATAGTTTTAACATGAAAGCTTAAGGTGACATATAGAATTGAGTGCCATGCAGTGAAAAGAAATTGCTTGCTTTAGATAGTCATAGAAAAGTATGCATAAACAATATAATTTAACATGTATTATGTAAGTGAACTTAATAGGTGAAAATTTCAAGAGAACTGCCAGCAGAATAGAAGGCAGCAAAAGCAAGTCAAAAGACATTCAAGGGCAGTGGCAATAGTGAATTGCGTTAACTCAATTATTTCAAGAGACAGTCTAAAATTAGAGACAGACATGCCACCTACATTCTGCTGATGAGTGTATCAGTCTGGTATTGCTGTGTAACAAGTCACCTCAAAACTTAGTGACTTAAAACAAAATTTATTATCTCGCAGCTCCTGCATGTGAGGGACATGGACCCAGCTTAGCTGGGAGCTGGGGCTCAAGGTCAGCTGCAACCTGGCTGGGGCTGGGGCTGGCGAGAGGGGTTGGCTCCACTTCCAGTCCCACTCAGCGGTGGACGCAGGGTTCTGTCCCCACACATTCTTGGGCTGAGGGCCTCCCTGGCTCTTGGTGACTGGCCAGGACCAACCTGTGGGCCCCCCATGGGACAGCTCACAAGTGGCAGCTGGCGTCACCAGCGCGAGGAAGCGAGAAGCCCCAGAGAGTACCTAGAGGGAGGCCAGGGTCTCTTCATAAGCTGATCTTGGAAGTGGAGACCATCGCTTTTGCCAGATTCTATTCCTTCGAAGAAGGTCCCGAGGTCCAGCCCACACTGAAAGGCTGGAATGCCAGCAAACTGCCTACCACAGCAAGTGACATGCAAATACGACGCAAAAAAGAGAACAAGCCAGCATGAAAACAATGATAAGAAGGTGGAGGGGCTGCATCCACGTCCCCCACAAAAGGCACACTCAGTCCCCACTCCCTGCCCCCCCATGGGTGTGAATCCATTGCAAATAGGACCTTTGAAAATATTATTTGTTAAGGTGTGAACTCATCTGTAGACAGAATCTTCAAAGACCCTGTTTAGGTGCCACCAAACCAAATCAGGGTGGGCCTTCAGCTATGCGAACAGATCCCTCATAAGGCAGAGGACATCCAGGTGCAGTGGGTCCATGGAAGCCAGAAATCAGCGAAACCAGAGGGGCAGACGAGAGAGAGACAGAGACAGAGAGAGAGAGAGATGGCCATGGCAGACACCTGGAGAGTTGGACTCCAGCCTCCAAAACCATAAGACAATAAAGTCCTGTTCTTTAAGCAAATGCACTTGGTGGTGTGTGTCCCAGGAGCCCTGAAAACTAAGACAGAGGGCTATCAGACAACAGAGAGTCCAAAACAGTGAATAAAGGGAAGAACAGGCTTTATTTTTATGCTGTGTCTTTCATTTACAAAAGTAAAACCCAGCAAGAAGTTATGAGTAAACAATTGTATTAGTCAGGGTTCTCTCAGGAAACAGAATCAACAGGAGATATGTCAATAATATGAGTTTTTATAAGAGTCTCTCACGCAACCGTGGGGAAGCACAAGTCCAGGTTTCGCAGGCAGGCTGCAAGCCAGGGGCTCCGATCAAAGTCCAATGAAAGGTCCCTGATGAATTTCTGGGAGAAGTTGGCTGTCTAACTTCTCCCAGAAATGATAACAGACAAGCATACATATATATTTCCACCTAACAATGTTCAACTCGCCTGCGTACAACCGGAAACACATTAATTCCCCACAGAATAGGGTGCAAGTCCTTGGGTAATATTCACTCTTAAACTTGACATCCTTAAATATTATGATGTGGAGTTAATACAACTTATCATATGATAGGGGAAAAGGTTGGGGAAGAAAACAAGAAATTCATTTTGTGTGCATATACAATCATACTCATTACAAAACAAGGAAGAAGGGTTCATGACTATTACAGTCCTCGTTTCTGTAGCTGGTCACGTGGTCGAAGTTCATATTTATCACTACCTTCTTCCACTACCCATTCCATGTTCCCGTTACCTTCAGCAAGCACTTCAGCTGGCCGTGGTTCTTTGCCTGGTGGGGTGACCCAAACTTTCATTCCCGAAGATTCTGGGCCATTGTTAGTCCTGCTTGAATTTGTTTGTTGCAATTTTCCATTGACTTCAATCACAGGGCATGGCAGTACTAGGAGATGCCCTAGAGGATCTCCTGCATTCCAAGCAATCTCTTCTTTACCCTCATTATGTAGATGTAGCCCTATTTCCCATTGATAGGATTAATCACCCCACTCCCATTTCTACCCCTTGGTTCTTGGACCCATGAATCCTGGTTATGGGAGAAACAGCACCATAGAGAGGACGCTGATTTATAGCATACACAGCCTCCTGGAGAACATTGCCCCAGCCCTGCAAGGTATTGCCACCTTGTTGGCACCATAATTGAGTCTTCAAAAGGCCATTCCACCGTTCTCTTAATCCAGCTGCTTCAGAGTGATGGGGAACATGGTAAGACCAGTGAGTTCCATGAGCATGTGCCCATTCCCGCACACCATTTGCTGTGAAATGTGTTCCTTGATCAGAAGCAATGCTGTGTGGAATGCCACGGCGGTAGAGAAGACATTCGGTAAGTCCATGGATGGTAGTTTTGGAAGAAGCATTGCGTGCTGGAAATGCAAACCCATAGCCAGAGTATGTGTCTATTCCAGTTAAAACAAATTGCTGCCCCTTCCATGGTGGAAGTGGACCAATATAGTGAACCTGCCACCAGGTAGCAGGCTGGTGACCTCGAGGAATGGTGCCATATCCGAGGCTGAGTGTGGGTCTCTGCTGCTGGCAGATTGGGCATTCAGCAGTGGCTGTAACCAAGTCAGCCTTGGTGAGGAGAAGTCCATGTTGCTAAGCCCATGCATAACCTCCATCCCTACCTCCATGGCCACTTTGTTCATGAGCCCATTGGGCAAGGACAGGAGTGGCTGGGGAAAGAGGCTGAGCATTAATCACAGAGCGGGTCATCTTATCCACTTGATTCTTAAACTCTTCCTCTGCTGAAGTCACCCTCTGGTGAGCATTCATGTGGGACACAAATATAGTCATGTTTTTTGCCCACTCAGAAAGGTCTGTCCACATACCTCTTCCCCAGACCTCCTTGTCACCAATTTTCCAATCATGTTCCTTCCAAGTCCCTGACCATCCAGCCAAACCATTGGCAACAGCCCATGAATCAGTGTACAAATGCACCTCTGGCCATTTCTTTTTCCAAGCAAAATGAACAACTAGGTGCACTGCTCGAAGTTCTGCCCACTGGGAGGATTTGCCCTCACCACTATCCTTCAAGGATGTCCCAGAAAAGGGCTGCCGTGCCGCAGCTGTCCACTTTCGGGTAGTACCTGCATATCGTGCAGAAACATCTGTAAACCAGGCCTGAGTTTTCTCAACCTCAGTCAATTGATTGTAAGGGACTCCCTAAGAGGCCAAAGCTGTGGGCTGGGAAACAGAAGGTAACATGACAGCGGTGGTGACCATAGGCATTTGGGCTACTTCCTCATGTAACTTACTTGTGCCTTCAGGACCTGCTCGAGCCCTATCTTGTATATACCACTTCCACTTTATTATGGAGTGCTGCTGTGCACACCCAACTTTATGGTTTTGTGGGTCAGACAATACCCAGCTCATGATAGGCAACTCAGGTCTCATGGTAACTTGATTTAAACATTCAGTCTCTACTAAGCCCAGTAGCAAGCCAAAAGCTGCTTCTCAAAAGGGGAGTAGTTATCTGCAGAGGATGGCAAGGCTTTGCTCCAAAATCCTAAGGGTCTGCATTGTGATTCCCCTATAGGGGCCTGCCAAAGGCTCCAGACAGCATCTCTATTTGCCACTGAAACTTCCAGCACTATTGGATCTGCTGGATCATATGGTCCAAGTGGTAGTGCAGCTTGCACAGCAGCCTGGACCTGTCGCAGGGCCTCCTCATGTTCTGGTCCCCACTCAAAACTAGCAGCTTTTCTGGTCACGCGGTAAATGGGCTGGAGAAGCATACCCAAATGAGGAATGTGTTGTCTCCAAAATCCAAAGAGGCCAACTAAGCCTTGTACCTCTTTTTGGGTCGTAGGAGAGACCAGGTGCAACAGCTTATCCTTCACTTTAGAAGGGATATCTCGACAGGCTCCACACCACTGGGCACCTAGAAATTTCACTGAGGTGGAAGGACCCTGTATTTTTGTTGGATTTATCTCCCATCCTCTCTTACGCAAATGCCTAATCAATAAATCTAGAGTCTTTGCTACTTCTTGCTCAGTAGGTCCTATCAACATGATATTATCAATATAATGGACCAGTGTGATGTCTCGTGGGAGGGAGAGATGATCAAGTTCCCTGCGGACAATATTATGACATAGGGCTGGAGAGTTGATATATCCCTGAGGCAGGACAGTGAAAGTATACTGCTGGCCTTACCAGCTGAAAGCAAACTGTTTCTGGTGGTCCTTACTAATGGCAATTGAGAAAAAAGCATTTGCCAGATCAACAGCTGTATACCAGGTACCAGGGGAAGTGTTGATTTGCTGAAGCAATGATACCACATCTGGGACAGCAGCTGCAATTGGAGTCACCTCCTGGTTAAGTTTATGATAATCTACTGTCATCCTCCAAGAACCACCTGTTTTCTGCACAGGCCAAATAGGAGAGTTGAATGGGGATGTG